>OY744464.1:6175507-6357291 GCA_963556145.1 Hygrocybe punicea
GCATGCAGGTGAACCGGGCCCTGCAGCAAGAGCTGCGACCTGGTCAACCCGATCCTGCAGCAATACCTGGAGCCAGGTCAACCTACCCCACAACCTACCCCACAGCAATAGCTGGACCCAGGTCAACCCAGTGCTCCAGCAATAGCTGGACCCTGGTCAACCTGGTGCTGCAGCAAGAGCTGTGACCCAGGTAACCCGATCCTGCAGCAATAGCTGGAGCCAGGTCAACCTACATTGCAAGAACTGCTGGCCCTGGGTCAACCCATGTATCCAGCAATAGCTGCTCCAGGTTAACCCACTACATGGCAGAGCTGATAGCAGGTTGACCTACCCTGCAGCCATTTACCAGGAAGAGCTGTACCTGGGTCAACCTACCCCAACACATTTCCACAGCAAGAGCTGTCATTTGGGTCAACCTACCCCCGCAGCAATAACTACGCTATGTGTACCTACCAATCGCAGCTCTAACTGCGATTGGGTTAACCAAAACGACTGGGTCTACTGCAACATTATGCCCTGCCGACTGAATTACCGAGGTTCCAACACATTCGGAGGAACGATCCGAGCAATGTCAAGGATCCAGCCTATGTACCCGGACAGAGCGCGCCAGAATTTACGGCGTACGGGCTTTGCCATTCATGGTGGACCAACCGGTTCGGTGAGGGTTTCTTCGACTGCTCTTTCACCGTGCAAACTGGTCTGTGTGACTGACGGATCAGTGGTTCCACATAGTGAAATGTGAACTGAAAGACGTGCAAATCCTGATGATGACGCATCCAAAGTTGCCGGCGAACACCGGGAAGGGGAAGGAGATGGGGAAGGGGAAGGGGAAGGGGAAGGGGAAGGGGAAGGGGAAGGGGAAGGGGAAGGGGAAGGGGAAGGGGAAGGGGAAAGCCAGGGAAGAGTCTGAGATGGAGGAGGATGAGGATGAAGCTGATGACCAGGATGTCAATGTGAAGGAGGAGTCTGAGGACAACGACGACTTGCCAGTTTCAGGGACTTTGAAACGCCAAGGTCGAGCCGTACCAAAGGGTTGGCAGGCGAAGAAGATGAAACAGGCGATTGACAAGAGTCCGCTCACACAAGACCAAGTGAGTAGTTTACATTTTTGACATCAAGTCCATTCAACTAATGTATCTCTCAGTGTTGCAAAAGATGCCGCGACCGATGGCTGACTTATACCTGCATCAAAGGCAAGGTCACCGCTTGCACCAAATGCCACCGGGCAAAAGTCAAGTGCATTTGGCCAGAAGATGATGAATGGTCTGGTGTTGGGACAGCCAGCCCGAGCCAGAAGAAGTTGAAGACGGTACCAAAGCAAGCACCAGCACCGAGTTGCAAGACCATCCGAAAGGTGACGTTGAAGTTGACAATGCCAGTGGTCCAAGGTCCGGGGCCGAATGCAACTCCACCTATGATGGATATTCGGCCCAAAAAAGCAACCATCCATACACCAAGCCTGAGCCCGAGATTGACACCAATAAGCTCCCCACTCTCCCCAATCCCTTCTGAACTGCCATCACCAGCGCTTGCTCCCCCTCATAAACGGGACCAGTTGAAGAAAGCCAAAGGGAAGGGCAAAGAGGTGGTGAAGGATGGCGAGAAGTCAGCGAAATTGCATATACCAGTTGGATGTAAGCACTTTATTCCTTGTTTTACGATTAATTGACTCGTGGTGCCTATGTGTAGCTACCGTATACCCATTGGTTTTCCATCCTCAAAGGATGGACGTGCTCGGTGAAATGAGCAGCACCGACGAGATGGTTAGCGATTGGCTGGCACTCAGGGCCAGGGTACAAGCATTGGAGGATATGAATGGTGATAGGCTGGTGCTCAGGGCCAAGGTACAGGCATTGGAGGCTGAGGTGCGAGGGTCGAAATTGATGATGGAGACATTCCGGGTTACGATGAGTCGAGGTCCACGACATGATTCAGAATCGAACCCACTCCTGATGGAAGAGATGCCGCACCCGGAGGAGTACGATCCCATTCCCGTTCCCATGCGGTTAGCGAGTTTCCCGCAAGACCTCCCAGAAGTACGGCAGCAATCCTGGCCAGGCTCCAGCAATGCTCGGCACAATTCGGCCCCACAAGAATCTTCGGCCACCGGGGCATCTAGGTCATCGTTGAAAAGAGACCGGTCGACCATATCGCCGTTGGTGCCCATTGGGGATGTCATTAGGTCCCCATTTTTTAAATCTCCGTCAAAATCACCAGGGAAGATCCCTGCATCAACCAAATTCTCGTCCTGAGCTGTATGTGTTTTTACATATATATATTCATGTACATAGTAATATTTGGTTGTGATATACCCACATAACGATAGTCTCTGAAGATAAATGTGCTAATATCAACACCAATATAATCGTCGAGTCCAATGCCGATTGCAGCACCGAGAGTTCCACGCCATGGTCAACACCGAGTGCAACACCAAGAATTCCACAACGAGAATTCCACGGCGAGGGAAACGCCGAATGGAACGCCGAGCTCAACGCCGCACTCAACACCAAAATCAGCGCCAAAATCAACGCCAAAATCAGCCTGAGAATTCCAAACGCCGATTTTCACATTGAGGCCAACACCGACTCAACGCCAAGGTCAATACCGATGTCAACACCGATGTCAACACACATGTCATCACTGATGTCAATGCTGAGGTAAATGCCGAGGGTCAGAGCCATGATTAAGGTCATTGTCAACGTCGAGGTGATAACAATGTTGTAGCTACCACTGCCTGACTAGTTCTAATGAAGCATACATTTCTAGCTGATGATTACTGAACCACTTGCAAGTGTTTACCAGGTCTTTTTCCTGGGGCTTCTCCATCCTTTGACATCCTTGCTCATGCCTGATGATTTGTCCCTGACCTTTCTTTTCTTCTTCTCTTCATCTCCAGAATAACCAGAGGCCTTCCGTTTCAATGAAGTCAACCTAGAAGTTAGCTCAGTGCATACTGATAACAGCCTAGGCCGAATTTCCGGAAATTTGAGCTTTGTATTCAAGATGAAATCTTCAACAGCAACATTCATTGTTGCAGGATCCGGTTCATCGCCAACAAACTGCCAAAGCCACATGTTGTGACTCAGGAGGCTGATGCTGAGCAAAACTCCCTCAATGTAATATCGGCTCCGACATGTCCCATCCGATTTGAGATATGGACCTTGCTCCAACCATTGCAGGTATGTGTTAGCTGCTGAGACTGAGGAATGGATAGTTTTCGGAGCAGTCATTTTTTTATACTTTCAAGTCGCCCAAGACGGTGTCGTTTTCGGGAGTGGTGCCAGCCTATCATCGTCCTAAGTCAAATGTCACATCGGTCAACTCAGAATTCACATTACATAAAAATCACTCACAGGAAGTTTATTTAAAGCTTGTAAACTGGCCCGATACTCGACATCATCTGATAACGAACACAGGTACCGGAACCTGTCTTCGGGATCATCAATGTCTGGTAGTCTCAATGGTGTTGCAGCAGTAGGAATATCCTTTGCAGGGACGTCATTCACATCTTCATGGTAAATGCTCCGTTCATCTCCATCACATTCATCGTCAGATGGGAAATCCTCATAGGCCTTCCCCTTCCCTTTCCCCTTGTCCCTGTTTTTTCGTCTCGGAGGTGACTTTGTAGTAGTATCAGATGATGAATCTGATTCGGAGTCGTCATCGGATTCGTCAACTTCACTTGAACGTTGTGTTGGCTTTGATGTTGACCCTCATTGCCCACGGAGAGAGCTGAGATTAGAGGCGGGAGATTTGTCGACCTGGCAATTTTTTCCTTTGAAGCCCTGGAATTCCAATGTCGTCTTGACCTTCTTATCGTCCTGTCTCTTGTACCAGAATTCCAGCAGAGCGGTTGCATTTTGTTTCATTAGTTTCGATGGATCTCAAAGTTGAAACCCAGCCAGCAAAAACTCCCTCGATATGTATTCGTCCTGATGCTGGCCGATGTCACCCCAAGGCACCGATGACAAGCTATCACCGGACCGTATCTCTGTAGCTATGTGAATGATGATTTCTATGATGGCAAAATGACTTACTGTAATGGCAGTTAACGAAGTCCTGGATCAACGTCTTCATTTCATCCAGGTTGGGTCTGCTCATCCCTGAGAATGCTGGTAGTCTTGGAATACCCTTGTCATCTAAGTGGACCTTCGGCTTTTTGGCCGAAACCGTTTCTCGTTCACCATCATTATCCCGGTCATCCAAATTTCCTGTGGTGACATGCCAATGCCAATGACAATGCCAATGCCGATAACAATACCAATAGAATGACCATGTCAATTCAGATCGTACCAGTAGGTAAACTTTATACTCACCCAGTTCCTCGGATGCATATGATTCCCACTCGGTCATCACTGAGCCATTCTGCCAATTGGGTTTAGATTTGATGAATGACCTGTTCCCGAGCTCGTCATTGAAGTCATGCCTGTTTTGACACATGTATAAGTAGCTGGTTAATGGGTCGAAAGCAACTGCATACAAAGAAACCAGGACATGCCCTGACGTATCGTGAAAGGCTGAGAGCACAAAGACTCTCATGCTGAGATTCCGGTGCATCTGTTCGGCAAAGTCTCTGATGTATTTCACGGCGTGTTTGGTAGCATTTCTAGTGACATCAGACAACACATCATGTTCAGTGTGCTAAGGACCCACTTTTGTTGGACTCTCGCAGGAGGTGATCTTGAGTTCCACTCCTCCTTCAATCCCTCATAGTTCTTGAGCTCCTTTTCGGTCAACTGTTCATAAACGGCTTGAAGCCCAGCCTGATACTTCACCATCCAGTCCTTGGAACCTGGAGTTGAATTGGAGAGCTCAGTGACTTTGTCATCTACCTCATCCTTTCTCTCATGAGCTACAACTTTCTTGACTGTCCATTTTGTTACATAGTTATGTGTCGGCTTTCGAGTATTTCGACGTCCATTGTTGTAATACCACTCCTTTATTTTCTACAGATGGCCGTGAGCATATTTAGGATGCTATGAACATTTTACTGGCCATATATTCCAAGGGGGACTCAGACCTCCCTTGTGCACCAACAATCTTTTGATGTACCTCTCTCATGATCTTAACTCGGTCTTTTTTGGCTGCCACCTGAAAATCTTCAAGTTGGCTTTTGAGCATAGAGAGTTGCTGGGTGGTAAATGTTGTTTCAGGCATATTTGCAGCAGGAGACGATGTGTGGGATGTGTGGGAGGAATTATAGGTAGCAAGTGGTCGACTTTCCCAATTTTGACTACACCCTATTTGAGTATTGGGACTTCATTTTGACGCTCCTATATTAGCTTCCTCACCACTTCTAGTCTCTACAACTTATTTGTGGAATTTTAACCATCCCATTTTCTGTCCGGAACTCACTTAATTGACTTTTGCTCAAGTGTCATTATAGGTAGCAAGTGGTCGACTTTCCCAATTTTGACTATACGCTATTTGGGTATTGGGACCTGACTTAAATTGATTTTGATGGTCCTATATTAGCTTCCTCACCACTTTTAGTCTCTACAACTCATTTGTGGAATTCTAACCGTGCCATTTTCTGTGTCTAACTTTTGGTCCAGTGTCATCTATCTCACTCATTGCAGTCATGGTGAAGTCATTCAAAAGGAAGTCTGCTCCTCGTGTCAGCAGGGTGGCATTGAGAGAGGTATTCACCAGCCATGGATTTCAGACCCAAAGACAAGTTGCCCACACCCCTAGCTGCTCGAGTTCATCTCCTAGAAAAACACCAAGGACATCCCAACTTCAAGAAGAGAATGACTTGACCGGAGACTTTCATGAATTTGTCCCAAATATTGAGCCTTTAAGAATGCCAGCCAGTAATGTAAATATTATATTGTATTCCAATACTCTAGACTGACAATGACATTTTGGAGTCATCGAACAATTACATGAAAGAATGGTTGTCCCATCGACCCGAGTATTTAGATCGTATTCTTGCTAGGGAAGCTCAACCAGACAATCAGGCCTGTCTGAGTTGTTCAATGGCTGAAGGCACATGGAAATGCACGACATGTTTTGGTAACCCAAGCTATTGCCAAAAATGTTGTGCCGACGTTCATCGAAGGCTACCATTCCATCGGGTGGAAAGATGGACAGGGTCCTACTTTGCTCCAGCATGGTTGATTGAAATTGGGGTCAAACTCCACCTGGGTCATGGAGGGTTGGAATGCCCATCTGTGGAACATTCTGAGGGGTTTAACACTCTTGGAAATGACACCGATGATGACGACAATGCCGTCGCCGACGCCGATGCCGACGATGAAAGTGACGCCGAATACACATCGCTGACATTCCAAGGCTTCCCTACCACGCCGAACATCACCGACCAATCGGCAGAAAGCATAATGGTAGTGGTAGACAGCTCAGGGATCCATCGGCTGGCTGTAAGATGGTGTCAATGTAGTGCCGCTGCTCGGCCCAATTGTCAGCTGCTTGATATCGGCTTATACCCGGCCACATCAAAAAAACCCCGAACCGCATTTACATTCCAAGTCCTGGATGAATTCCTGATCGACAACTTGGAATGTAAAACGGCCTGCCAGACGTTCCACTCCAAACTGCTCCATCTGACATGTTCACAATTCCCACATACTGTCCCAGTATGTTACATTATTTGAGCCATCGACCTTTTTCAATTAACAAATACATATATACATAGATTCATTACCGCGAATTGCTAAGGGTGACACAACAATGGAGAAATCTGAAGGCCTGGAAGTGGAACGGATTGGGCCATCGAAGTGCTCATGAACCTGGGCCCGGACAACTGATGGTGACTTGTCCAGCATGTCCGATGCCTGGTGTCAATCTCCCCGATGACTGGAAACCGAAGGAGGAGGATGATGGGGTCATCCTCCCAACATTCGTGATGGATGGAAATTTCAAAGCCAACCACATGAAGATGCGTAGACCCCTCGATGACGTGGCAATCTCCGATGGTCATGGGTTTATGGTTGGGGACAAGAGATATATGCAGCACATCAAGGCATCGAAGGAAGTGAAAAGCGTAAGTTTAAGATTGGCGGTTCGATCTTGTTAAGATGTTGAAAGCCTGAACCTTGATAGAAGTCGACATGCAATGAACATCAGGCGGTTAATCAAGCTAACACCCGAAAACAACATTTGGATATTACTGGCATCGGTGCAGTCACTTGTGCACATCATGGATGCTTTGTTCCACACTCCATGGTTAACTTTCAAAAGGGTGAAAGGTGTGTGAATCATGTGTGCCGATGCCAATGTCATCACCTATGCCTCTGTTCATGCTGCTGCTGATGCTGATGCCGCTACTGGTGCCGATGCTGACGCCGATGCCGATGCTACATCTACTTCTGATGCTCCTTCTGATGCTAACATGACATGTCATCCAGACACATGAACATGGACTATGCAGTCTCAGAAGCACTTAAATATGCATCTGGTTTCAAACAAGTCTTGCTCATCTACGATGTGATGTGCCAATATGGGAAATACCTGACCGAGAGATTGACCAAAGGGTCCTATCTGGAGATGCCCGAGGATTTACATATCAAGAAGGCGATCGGCTTGTTTCACATAATGGGACATCAGGACTCTTGCTACCCTCGATACAGCCCTCAGTTTATAGAAGGGGCAGGCCAGGTCGATGGGGAAATTTTGGAAACATTATGGTCTCCATTTGACAATATTGCCAGGAGCACCAGGACTATGACAGCAGCATCCTGTTAGGAAATGATCAACGGACATATGAACGACTCAAATTTTAAGAAACTGATCAGAATTGGTTTGTAAAATGTTATCATTGTCGGTGATTGCGGCTAATGAAAATCTCAGTGTCGACACTGAGGAAAAAATTTCACAAAGCCACCATCGGGTTAGACAGCAGCCGTTGTGCACTGGATGAGCTCAAGTCAACAGCGGACAGAAACCTTATTCAGAAGTGGACACAAGAGGAGCAAAGAGCCCAAAAGAACCGAGAACATGACGAGACGGCGATGGATTTATACGATGCATAAATAAGCAAAGGTATTCATTTGACATCCAATTGAACAATTTCTGAACTTGTGTCTCAGGTCCAACCAAGGAGGAAACAATGTTGGAGTTAACCATCTGTGAAAAGACCGATGGTCTGGTGAACGGCACTATTGCATGGTTATCCAATGGAGTGAAAATTGAAGAATCACAGTAGGTGAAATTCTATAAGGAGAGCGCCGAAATTGACCACTATTGATTTGTACAGAATGTCATTGGCCGATGAAGAGAGAAAACTTGGCCGTAACCCTGGAGCGTCAGCGTTGCTATCGATGGAGGAAAAAAGACGCCGATTGTCGAACAAAATCACCCGTTTCAACAAATTGTCATCGAAATTTATGGATTCATGTATAAACAATGAGGATTCAGATTCGACATCAGACACCGATAGATCGGACGATGCAGACAATACTGAACCGGATGTTGAAGACAGTGCTGATGAGGGGGATGACAGCGACAATCCTTTTATCAGCCGCCGAAGACAGAGGTACTCTGATGACCATTCCCCAATCTATACAAAGTTGTGTCTCCCTTCCAACCTCCGTCGATCGGCAGTCACAAGCTCTGGGAACAAATTACTTTTTGCGGAATTGAAATTGCAAGAAAGCCAGGCCGCAAACGCTCTCTATCAAATCTGAATATGTCTTGGTCACAAAGCGTTCCTGTTTCGGAAAAATGTTCGACTCGTGGCGGGGACTAAGCAAAAAACAAGAGCATGGAAAGAAGTTTATTCGGTGGAAGCCCAGGTAAGGCACCATGCACGGGTTTATCGCTTGGCTCGAAGAACCATGGTTACTGTTGCCGTAGTTCGGTTCCGAACCTAGCCGAACCCGGTTCAAACCCCGAACCGAACCCGGGGTTCAGTCTAAGTTCAGCCAAATGCTGAACCGGACCGCGGGTTCGGTTCAGGGTTTCGAGGCTGGCCGGATTTCCTGAACGGCTCCAAACCGCGTCCAAACCGCGAACGCGGATATTTTTAAGGTATTTATTTCATTTGTTTTTCAGATTTCTTTACTTACTTTTTCGCGTTAAATGATATCATGTGACCATTACAGGTTTCTTCACGCAACAACGCAAGGCCAATGAACGTGACACAATGTCGCGTTCGTGAATACAGGTAAGTCTCGTAAATACTCTTAACTTTACTAATATTATCTGCCACAGGCAACTTGACCGCGACCACATCGCGAGCACACCACCACGGCACAACATGGATCCCAACGCCAACGCCAACGGACGCGGGACAGCCGTTACACCACCACCACCACCACCACCAGCAACGGCAACGGCAACGACAACGTCAACAACGACGATGGCAACGACGACGACGGCAACGGCCAGCAGCAGCAGCAGCAGCAGCAACGGTGGCAACAGCAGCAGCAGCAGGTGCTGCATCAAGCCATCCAACGCCAAGGAACCTCGCGAACATGAGCTGACGCGTCAACTGATGCGTGGACGTCGTTCGCGAGGTGTTTGCGAGGTATTCGGCACCAAGAAGGATAACGGGAGCGTGGGTGTACGCTCCCATCTCCACGGCGGCTCATCCAATGCCGGCAGCATCAGCAGCAACAACAGCAACGGCAGCAGCGCCGGTAGCGGCAGCAACAGCGACAGTGGCAACGGCAACGGCAGCAGCAGCAGCAGCAGCAGCAGCAGCGCCAGACGGCTCCCCCACAGCCCAACTACCTTGCGAAGTGCAGCGCCGTATCGATTGATACGTGCCTGCCATTCGCGAGGAGAATAGAGCTCATGGGGTGAGCCCACCTCGGTTTGGGGTTCAGACCGCGTCTGAACCCAGACCGAACGCGGTGAGACGGTTCGACGCCATCTGGGTCCAGGTTTGGCCATGCGCCAAACCGGACCCGAAGTTCAGTTCGCGGTTCCGCCAAAAAGGGTCGGAACCGGACCGAACTGAACTTCGGCAACACTAACCATGGTTCACCTTGGAGCATCAAAAGAGATGCTGGCAACCTACCAGTTGCTCCGGAGTGATCAACTCAATGCAACAACCGCATTATTGGATCCAAAACAACCAGGGCAATGGAATAGAGCGCTGGCATGGTTTTGGAACATGGATGTCGACCGAGATGTGGCTGGTAATGGATGGATGGAAGAATGTAAGCTATCTTTGCGATTTCATGATCCTAAATCTGAAATGACTGGTGCTAGTCTATCGGGTGCATTGGCTCAGGACAAATGCAAATTTCAGCTGCTGGAAAGAGGAATTTGACAGGGTCAAGCAAGAAATGCGGTGGACTATTCACACATTCAAGAAAAAAGCTGATGAGTGGATGACTCTTAAGGACTTGGTGACCGGCCTCGGAGCAAAAGGAAAACAATGTTATGCTGCAAGGCAGGTGGCTCTATAGGAACAATTCACCACCCAAGCACAGAAGTCGTTCGAAATTTGTCTAAAACATATATAGAAAATCTGCCAAATATACGTGTCTCCGTGACGCCGTTCAGCAATGTCCGCACCGAACAGAACGTCGGTGCCGAGCTGCAGCGACTTTACGACAGAAAATCAGGGCCCATTTGCAAGGGTGTCCTCAACATGTCTCATAAGCGACTGGCATAACAAGATATTGTTATTAGAGTATTAGTGAGCCTGGCTAGTGACATCTTTCAGAATCGGTGCCGATTGAGTGATACAGCCTATGAAAATTTCAAACACAGATAAATAAAACATCCATCATTGACCTATACCAGCTTTCTTATGGCACAAACACGGGAATGTCAACACCTCCTGAATCTCCTTGGACGCCGAGTCAAAATGGCGACATGGGCGTTGATAGCCGATTGGGATGAGCTGACCATCAAGCAGCGGACAAGATGGGAATCGAACATGCAGTCAGAAATAGTGAGTTCATTGACTTAATGCTAGCTCTGTCTGCTAAAACAATTTACACTTTCTTGTGCAGGCAGCAGCCATGGTCGCCATCGGCACTGTGCAAATCGCCAGAATCAGATTGGAAATCCTGGATGTGATTCGAGAAACAGCTAAATCGCTGTATCGACATGCTCTGCCATATTTATGGAAGGATGTTTCTGAACAAGACCTCCCAATTGACACATTGCCCCCTGCCTTTGTCATCAAACATCTGGATGGTGGGCATTGGTGGGAGGCAGAGGAAGGATCAATCCCCGAGGACCTGGGACGCATTCTGATCTCCTTTGTGGGATACTTTGCAGCGGTGACCATGATGCAGGTATTATTTTTTGTTCTCTGCTTACCATATTCCAGAGTTGAATCATGGACAGCCTGAAACAGCCCTTGCCTTTCGAATGGCATATGCATCGACTTCGGGCAGTGGAGTGGGCAGGGGAGCCCACTCAGGGTGTCATGGGGTGAACATCATGGTATGATAAGCTGAGTCTCTACTACAGTGTGATCTCTACTAAGTAGTCCTACGAACTGTGGGATCCTATCACGTGACCTCCTACTACAGCGGGTTATCAGAGGAGCCACCCCAACTTTGGGAGGTGAGGTTTTCCTGCGAGAAATCCATGACAGCTGCTCATTCATGAGTCAATTGAAAGGCCCTCGACAACATCAAAGAACAGGTTCTCGATATGCCGAATGTTGCCACCAGGCCATCAAGCCCAACGAGCGGTCCATCAAGTCAGTCAAGCAGTCCATGTTGGAATGGATTGCCCCTCATTGAAACATTGTCGGATCGTCAAACATCGGCATCAGCATCGGCGTCCAGTGCTGAGATGGATGTCGATGAATTGGACGGCACCAGCTTAGATAACACCTCGATGTCAACTGACAAAGGCAAGGGGCGAGAAGAGAGGCTTGAAGATCGGTGGGGTCTTCAACCTGCTTCTTTATCGTCAGCGTTTATCGAAAGTCTGTCTGTCAAGCAAAACGCCGAACTTCGGCGTTATCTTGGGATGCTCCGAGCGGAGATGCAAACCAGCTACATGCTGATTCAAAGGCAGGGTTTCGAAAAAATAGATGATGCGAAGCTGTTGAGCATGAGGCGGAAGACTCTGGACGAAATACATTGTCGGTTGGCATAGGTCTGATCAGTGTTATCCTATATGTATGCTCTTCTGTAGTATTTGTCCGGTATTATTATAAAGAACAAGTAAAGAACAAGTAATTCAGCTAATGGGTGGGTAAAAAGAGTTCTTTATGTGATCAACAGTCATCCATGATGCTGCCTGCACCCCTACTCACTCATGCACGTTATCTCTCATATAAAATGCAAGGCAAACATGATCACCATCCGTCCGACGAACCCTGTGTCTTAAAAGTCATCCACCGAGATGGACAAGTGTACCTGAATTGTACTGTAATCTAATGCCGATGTTCGACAAGTCCAGAACGGCTTCCTTGTATGGCCCGATTGTCGCCAAAATGTCATACCACTCTGCACGTGAATTGTTGTCCCAATGTGCTGGTGTTTCTCGATTGCTTATCACCGACATCCCATTACATGCCAAGGACCATCGGCTCAGGACATCCACGAGTTCGGCATTGGATTCCAAACGCCGAAGTGTCTCTCGGCCACACTTGTACAATTCGGGGTGTGTAATGGAAAGAGTTGCTGATATGAGTGCGATTGATTCACTTGCAGCATCTAGCCAGGCCCTTCCACCGGCTTCGGCATTCGTGTCATTCAAGGCCGAGGAAACCACAATGGGTTCATTTTGCATCTGCATTCATATATATTCAGCTATTGCCATGTCTTCAATGATAATAATTACATCGTGTCCTTGTTGAAACCAAGCAGGAGAAAGCTCAACTGTGCCTGGCATTATCCAACCGCATTGAGTGATAGCCTGAAATAATGCTGGATCGGTCCTCCAGTTCTTCTTCGCGGCACTTGACATGCTTCGAGACAACAATTTGTTCATATGCTTTAGCAATTCGGCAATGATAGCCTGTTAACGTAATTTGAATTCGGAGGTGTCAGTCCTGGCAAACCACATACTTGTCGAGTCGGTGTCAACGCATCGGGCAGATACCAGCAAAGGATACGTCCATGGCGATCGCGAACACTTAGCGGAGTGTTTACCGTTCGTGGGGGATTCCAGAGCAAGGGATGTCGGCGCATTAGAGCAGCCTCCTTTGTCGCGTTGAAGCCCATCGGCTTTTGACCCAATCTTGATGAATATCAGTCAGCATCCCATTCCAATGTAACTAAAGTCGAATTCAGTAGAAGATTTACTGCAGAAATGAGCAGCAATATTAATACCGTGATTTTGGTATGCCAATACCAATCTATCAATCAACAGCTCACAATCACATATTAATTGAGTGCTGAAGTCCATCGGTGGTAAGATGCACTCCATCGGTGGTAAGATGCACTCCATGGATGCCCTGTGTGGGCTGATACATTGACCAAATTTTTGGCCGAGGTACGTGGATATTCTGTCGGTAAAGTCGGCAATGGATCCCGATCGAAAAGAGTGGCTCATTGTGTAGGGGCAGGGAATGAAGGTTATGAATGAAATTAATATTACCCATTTGGGATTTATATCTTTATACAATATGAATAATTAAAAGTCAACCATGGTTCAAACGAATGAGATTCTGCAAAATCTTTTGAGATCGGGAGATTGATTTACAATGGTCTATATGCAGTTGCCCTATGCAAAGGCTCTTTCCCAAGTTCGGCACTTAGTCCACAAACCAAAACAGGTCAGAACGTGGTCAAACATAAGCCGACACCAAGGTGAACGCCGATGCCGATGTCAGCGCCGATGCCGATGCCAGCGCCAATGATCTTGCCAGCGCCAATTTCGTTGCCAACGCCGATGCCATATGCAACGCCGATGCCGTATTCAACGCCGATGCCGGTTGCAACGCCAATGCTGTTTGCAACACCAATGCCGTTTGCAACGCCAATGCCGTGGGGACACCGATGCCAATGCCAATGCCAATCAAACGCCGATGCCGCTGACAACGCCGATTTCGTTGCTGAAGATGATGTTTATGCTCTTGCTGAGACACCGAGGCTGGACGAAATTTGGAGGGGTGTTTGTCAAATTGTCAGCCATTGAATATTATTATTATTGTGAACCTCGGCCCAACGGTCTGAGACAGGTAACAATACCCCCATAGAACCTCAGCCCAACGGTCTGAGACGGGTAACAATACTCCCGAAGAAACTCGGCCGAACGGTCTGAGACAGGTAACAATACTCCCACAGAAACACGGCCCAACGGTCTAAGATGGGTAACAATACCCCAGCAGAACCTCGGCCCATCGGTCTCATATGGGTAACGTTTCCCCCATAGAACTTCGGCCCAACGGTCTCACATGAATAACACTATTCTGGCTCAAACCTCGGCCCACCCATCTAACACCAGAACTATGACATTCCTGAGTTACCCCATCAGGTACCTGACAATATTATTTTGTTGGCCCAGATCAGCTGGCCCATCTCAAACGCTTGGCTTGGATAGCGGCTGAGAAGCGTAGCTCAAAAATCACCCAATTGAGACCGTTGGAAGCAAGCTTGGGAATCTCAGAAGGGAGGGAGTCGGAAATAGCCTGAAGGGTGCTAGTGGTGGACATGACGATGAAGTGGACACAAAGGAATATGCAGTGGGTACACAGGGCACAATAACCTGTAGAACTAAATAATGACAATGCTATCTCAGTGTGAGAATGATATGCAGCTAATATATTGAATGTTACCTAAATAATGACAATGCTATCTAGTTGAAGTCAATAAAAGGTAAAAGAAAATAAGTGAACAAGTGGCTGACCTCAGTGCGAGAACGATATGCAGCTGAGGTCCCTACGCTATGAGAATTATCTTATATACCTTAACAAAGGGTAAAGTAAGAAAGGGAGCCGAAAAGGGGAAATCTAATCTAATCTAATATAACGGTTATCTAATTGTTGTTGATTCGGTACTTATAGCCAGTTTGTCATTAAGCCATACAAGTCCAATAACGGTTTTAAGGCATCTTGGAATATCGTTGTTAGATCCCCCAATGGATTCTCCCAGTACCAGTGGGGTTGGTACACCTCAGATAGGTTACAATGGAATCAACTTCACGCCCAAATCTGCCATGGCCTCATTCGAAAATTTGGTGGCTCTTGCCAACCACCAGGAACATCTCAAGGAGGCCAGGAAAATGGTTTGGAGAGATAAAGGCTAACCGGTCATCAATGTAGAGACATATATATCTCTGGGTACGTATTCACTCATTTTACCATATTCCCTATTTGTTCTATTATTTGTATGTAGTGGCTGTTGTAAATAGTCACAAACAAGAAGAGTTTTGGGTTTCTATCCCATTGACAACAAACTTGCACATCGAATCCACGCCTACCCAGGCCACGTTCACTACATTGAGTTGCAGGACCTGTGGGGGTGTTTATGGCATGCAGGACGTGGCAGTCTGAGTATGTCATATCATTTCGTTTCTTGATGGTCAAATCAAACATCTGAAACATTCTCTCAGGTGTGGCATAGGAGCTGGTACCCTGGCATTTAACATACGAGCAAGTGTCAACGTAGTTTTGGCTCTAATACGATTGAGAAAGGTGCCTAGGTAGGTTTTGGTTTTTGACCTACAATGTTGGGGAGTGAAATATCTGATGCATCCTGTAAGACATGGCCAGACTTCTCAGATTCTACATGCTATCTTTGGATCTGACACGATACGTTTCGCTGCCATGTTAGGTTGGTTATAATATCTCTCAAACTTAGAGGTGTTCAATTGACTTATATGATGAATACCAGGCACATTTGTCACTCTTTATAAGTTGATCATCAACTCCCTTCCGCTCCTGTTTCCTATTATGAATCCCCCTGTTCACCTGTCCTTCTTTGTCCACGACGTGGAAGCGCAGTCTGTGCTTGAGTTATCAGAAGACGAACCATCAACTGTTGTCGAGGTTGATCTAGCATGGCGTTGGGCGCGTTTATCTCTCACTGCACAAGCCCACCAGATTTTGATTCGAAAGAGGACAAGGCGATGGCACACCGTGCTGGCTGGCGCCATCGCAGGTGGCCTTGCGATCATATTCGAGATCAGGTCCAGGAGAACTGTTATTGGACAGAAGATGTTTGTTAGGTGTGTGGAATTGTGCTTCTCTTCTCCTGCCCCCCCCCCCCCCCCACCCCGAAACTGAACGTCATTTTCTCAAGAGGGCTCCAGGGCTCCTGGGATGCATTTACTAAAAAGCGTGATATTTGAATTCCTCATGGAGATGTTCTTGTGTTTTCTCTCACATGCATACTATATTCAACTCCACTTGTGACTGATGTGCTGAAGGGAAATATATCATAGCTGCGGTCAAATCATGTATGGTTTTCTGCTACGTCCAGATACATTACCCCATTCATATAATGTCTGGTATGCACGACATGTCTCGTGGTTCTGCATTTCTTACAATATTATGGGCATGGAATAGGATTGGCCAGGCAAGCAAGGTGTCAAGAGAGAAGAACAAAGGTAGCGAGCTAAGGCTCCACCCATATGGGGAACGCCGGCCGAATGCGGCAAACCCCGAATGCCCAAATAACGCTTGGGGCTCAGCACCGTGAATACCTCAGTCGTTTACTCTAACAACGACTGAGGTATGTCTGCATCACCACACAGTTACATTCACATGTACCAATCTCTGTACTAGTTTCACATTACAGGTACATAATAATATACAGTCGTTTACTCTAACAACGACTGAGTTTCACATTACAGTCGCGAAAGGTTATGAGCCCTGGTCGTTTCTAATGGTCAGGAGCCCTCAAATGCAAACAATGGCATTGCGCTACAAGCGTGACTCACACCCACTCTCGCACGGCAGTTAAACACCAAAGACCAACCACATCGCACGAGATGTCAGATGCCATGTCATCAACACCAAACTGCCTGGTACTAGAGGGCCCGTCAAATTTCACGATATGGAATATACGAATCAAGGGTGCGCTCAGCGAAAAACAGGTCCTAGGAGTCGTCACAGGCACAGATGCCAAACCGGCACCCATCACGCCAAGTGCATCAACATCTGCATCCATGCTATCAATGTCCGCGTCCAAGATAAGCTACAATGACACTTGGGAAGCACGCGATGAAAAAGCCACGGGAATCATACAGCGCTACATAAGTGACAACATCCTACTAAGCATCGGAGACAAACCCTCAGCTAAAGAACTATATGACACGATCATGAAACAATATAACAAAACCAATGTCATCACCATGGCCTTCCACGCACTTATCAACCTCATCTCCATCAAATTCGGAGGTTCACCCTCGTCAAAGTCCATGTCCAAACACATCGCAACATTCCTCACAAGCAGCAATCAACTCACGACACTGGGTTACACATTCCCAGAAGATCTACTACCCCTACTCCTGCTTAAATCCATCCTGGACGACAATGAGTGGAAGACAGTCAAGACTGCCATCACGGGATCGGTACCAGACGGCCAAAAACTCAAGCTACCCACCGTTGAAGCAAAGCTCGCGGCACACGCAGCAGATTTACAAAAGACCGGCGACGCCACGGGCCAAACAGAGACACTGACGCCGAATGATGAGTCCGCCCTCAAAGCATCAAAGACAGAGAAAAAGAAACTCTTCTGCAAGGTACACGGCCGCTGCGCACACACATCGAAAGACTGCCAAAACCTAAAAGGGATGGAGAACAAAAAAGGGAGAAAGGGCAAGCACAAAAAGGAGCACAGCAAAGCACACAAAGTCGAGGAGGACGATACCAGTAGTGACTCAGACAACAAATCAGATGACGGGGATGAAGCCCATGTAGCAGACACAGGAAATGTAATCATTAATCAACGGGTTTGGTCCCGCATTTACGCCTACCTCACGACCGAACCAAACCAAAGAAAGGGGAGCATCATCATTGACTGTGGGGCCAGCACCAACATGGTACCACACCCAGAATGGTTCGACATGCGCACATTCAAAAGACTGGATCCGCCACACCCAGTCCACTTCGGCGACAACATAATGGCTAAATCCACTGGCATCGGCGGCGTGTAGTTATCAAGCAGAGTGGGAGACAAAAGATACAAAATACGGCTCCACAACACCTTGCTCATACCCACCTTCTGGATAACATTGGTGTCTGTGAGCCAACTTAGTAAAGCAGGACATGTATCAATATTTGATGAACAAGGGGGACGCGTAGTACACAAATGCAACACCATCATGATGGTGCTACCATGGAAAGGACTATACCATTTACAGGTACAATCCCTAGGGAGTCCGTCAGGCACCCTTTTCACCATGGACATAAACACCCTACACTGCCGCATGGGTCACATCGGCATGCACCGACTAAAAAGAATGGTAGCAAAAGGACAAATCAAGGATGTTGACACTCTTACTGGCATACCCAAATTCTGCGAGCCCTGTGTCATGGGCAAGATGAAAACGCTACCCTTTAAGCGAAGCGAAACCATCATGAGAGGCCCACTTGACGTGGTTCATTCCGACATGGGAGGGTCAGTGACACCCACATCATGCGATGGCTACCGATATTGGGTAACGTTCGTCGACCTGTGGTCCAGACATACATGGGTACTGTTTGCAAAATGAAAATCAGATGTCGAGAAACTATACGATACATGGAAATCAGAGGTGCAAGCATTCTTCAAGGTTGAAATGGACACTGTACTATTTGGCAAAGGCTGGACGCGTTTCTTCATCACAGATGGAGGCGGCGAATACAGCAGCAAAGAATTCAAAGCCAAACTAAAGGCCGAAGGAGTGTTTCACCAGATGATAGCACCTGACACACCCAAGTCCAACAGCATCGCTGAGAGAGTGAACCAAACCCTTGTTACCAAGACCATCGCCATGCTAGTCACATCTGGACTCCCAAAACACTTCTGGATGTATGCCATGGCGACGGCAGCTCACCTCATCGCATGATCACCAGCATCCGGAATCGGAGGACAGACTCCATACACGAAATTAACGGACAGACTGGTTGACATCTCACTATTCTGTCCCTTTGGCTGCCCAGCCTACGCACTCATACAAATGGTGCACCAGAAAGGAGAGTTCAACAAAAGGGCCACTAAATGCGTCCTCATCGGATACCCATGTGAGAAGAAGGTGTATCTTCTACTAGATACCAAAACCAAATGCATCTTCACCTCCAGGCACATCAAGTTCGACAAAGATGGAACATTGCCCGAACACCTATGCACTAACCACTCAATCGAGCCCGAGGACCAGTGGGAGGCCATGTTTTGGCCACCCCACGAACGAAGCGGACGCCATGACTTGACACAAACTGAACCGCGAGGGACAGTGCCTGACAACGACAAGGATGATGCCTCACAGATGGGTACCGATAGGGAACCATTAATCATTGGCCCGGCTGAAGACGCAGACCAACCGCCACAACAAGCATCACCAGCACCCCGCACGCCAAGCACAACCAAAACCAACAACAAAACACAAGACACGACGTCATGGATCCCACGTCCAATGACTGCGCCCCAGACGGAACGAGACAAGGCACCAAACCCACGAATGGAAGAAACAATACATGCCCATGAACCAGCAAGGAAAGTGGGAGGGACACGCAAAAGCACGCGCACCCGAAACCCAGCCAACAGAAACGCAGAATATGACAAAAAAGTACACGAAGAACAACAACAAAAACTACACCAAATGCTCGAACTCAAAGCAAAAAGGCTAGCCGAAAAAGGGAAAATGAAAGCCAAAGAGAGCGAACCAGAAATCCCGGCGAACGTTGAAATCGAAGAGGACTATGATGACTTCATGGATGACATACACTTCGCCAGACTAAGCAACACCAGACCGTCCAACGACAACCTCCCAGCCTTGCTGAAAGAAGCCCTAAAGGGCCTGGATGGCACCAAATGGCAAGACGCACTCCTCGACGAGCTAGAAAATCTAAAGTCAAACAACGTATATGAAGAGGTCCCAATATCGGAGGGCATCACGCCATTCATGTCTAAGGCTACACTATGTCTAAAATTCGACGGAAACGGAAACGTTACGTGACACAAAGTCCAGATCATCGTGCGAGGCTTCGCCCAAAAGGAAGGCG
This sequence comes from Hygrocybe punicea, assembly GCA_963556145.1. Taxonomy (NCBI): domain Eukaryota; kingdom Fungi; phylum Basidiomycota; class Agaricomycetes; order Agaricales; family Hygrophoraceae; genus Hygrocybe; species Hygrocybe punicea. Next base: position 6,195,540 of record OY744464.1, read on the forward strand.
TAGACTACAATGAGGTCTTCGCCCCCATCGCGAACCTGGAATCCATCCGCATCATCGTGTCGCTAGCCACCAAGTATGACCTAGAACTTGACCAAATGGACGTAACCAGGGCCTACCTAAATGGAGAACTGGAGGAAGAACTTTACATGTTGCCACCAGATGAAGTGGACATTAAACCCGGACACTGCTGGCACCTACTCTGCTCCCTTTACGGGCTCAAACAGGCTGGGCGCGTATGGAATAAAACCCTAGACCGAAAGCTTGGCGAAATGAAATTCACCCGTCTAAGCGCCAAGACATACCTATACGTCTACAAGGACAAAGGAGAACTGTGCTTCCTGGTGGTATACGTGGACGACCTACTCCTCACAGCAGCTTCACGAGCACTCATGAATAAGGTGAAATGTCTACTATCCAATACATACAAGATGCACGACCTCAGCCAGGCAAGCTTCATCCTCGGGATGCAAATTAAAAGAAACCACAAACTACGCACGATCTCCTTATCCCAACATCAATACATCGACACAGTACTTGAACGCTTCGGAATGACAGACTGCAAGCCAGTCTTCACACCCATGGATCCCAAAGTGCAACCGTCTGCGGACGACCCACTCAGCGACTCCATAATTAAAACCATGAAAATGGGGGAATGGGAGGTTACATACCAGAGCATTGTGGGCTCATTGATGTGGTTGACACTCGGCACCCAACTGGACTTAGCATATACCACCGGTGTCATAGGGAGGTACAGCGCAAAAGCAAAGGCACAGCACTGGGCCCTAGCCAAGAGAGCCTTATGGTACCTAAAAGGGACACGAAACCTCGCCCTAACGTTCGACGGATCCGACGTAAACATGGACATGGATTTCCATGGGTACTCGGACGCAAACTGGAACGGTGATCAAGATACATCATGGTCAACATCAGGATACATCTTCATCAGCAATCACGGGGCCATCGGATGGTCGAGCAAACTCCAATCCATGGTCTCACTGTCATCCACCGAATCTGAGTATATCGGACTCAGTAACGCAGGGCAACATGTAGCGTGGCTACGCACATTCTTTGACGAGATCAGGCACAACCAAAGGGGAGCTTCTGAACTCAAATGTGACAATCAAGCTGCCATCATCCTATCCCGCGATCCACAATTCTGAGCCAGAACCAAACACATACAACAAAAATACCACTATGTGAGGGACAACCTCATAGCCAAAGGAGAATGTATCGTACACTGGTGTCTGATGGACAATATGGTCGCCGACATATTCACGAAGCCGCTCCTACACGACAAACACTGGAAATTCATACGTGCGATGGGATTACGACCTAGCTTGAGTGGGAGTGTCAAGAGAGAAGAACAAAGGTAGCGAGCTAAGGCTCCACCCATATGGGGAACGCTGGCCGAATGCAGCAAACCCCGAACGCCCAAATAAAACTTGGGGCTCAGCACCGTGAATACCTCAGTTGTTTACTCTAACAATGACTGAGGTATGTCTGTGTCACCACACAGTTACATTCACATGTACCAATCTCTGTACTAGTTTCACATTACAGGTACATAATAATATACAGTCGTTTACTCTAACAACGACTGAGTTTCACATTACAGTCGCGAAACAAGGTTCCTCCAGAAGGTGTAAAGATTAACCGTGATTTAGTTCGAGGTCATAGGTTCGTCAGGTCTGACTTAGAAGCCCTAATTGGTCACAAGGTATCACCCTTTTTCTTTTCCTGCTTTCTCACTAGACTTATGCGGGTCAGAACATCACCAACGACAACTACAAAAAGCTTATTATCTTGAGATACCTTGCTTCCTCTGCCCTCAACTATGTGCCACACCACGTTCCTTGTTCTGCTATCCATCCGTGGATTGATTCATGTATGATGGTACCACAGTACCACTTGACCGTTTTTTAGCCGTCTCTAAATGGATGCTACCCATTTATGGCGCCTTGCATTTCATCCCATCCTTGCTATTCAAATGGAAGGAATTTTTGAAGAATCCTGGAAAAATGCTGATGAGGGGTGGATTGGGCATGTTTGTAGTAATTTATCAATGTGAGTTCTGTCTATATGAGCGTTTCAAGTGTTGCAGCAAAGATCTGGAAGTGTATATTTATATTTTCGATCTCATTTCTAGCTGCGTTTTGTTTCAAATATTACCTTCATGATGTCCTGTCGTCACCTGACAGATTGGTCAAGTTGCCTCAACCCATTGTAGACTCCCTGATTTTAAAATCATCCTTCTGGTTCCTTGGCCTTCTGGCAGGCCTGTCATTGTTTGTTGAAGAGAAACGGCATCGAGGAGAACTAGCCATGTATGTGTTGCCGAAAGGTTTGGAGAGTGTGTGGGTAATGGCGAGGGCCCCCTGCTTGTGTTATCCAATGTGACTTATTGCATATAATGTTGCGGTTTCCCAGAGCATCTATCAGGTCAGGGGGAGGTGACATTGTGAAATTCGGGATTTTGCTAATAATCATTGCATCACACAGAATGACCCCCAACATTTATCGAGTTTGGTACGGTGAATACTGTACCAATTCATTGGGCCTAACTGAGGACATGGAGCTAGCGATTGATCATTATAATCTAGGTTTAAGTGATGCTTAGTTAGGTTTCTTTTCGGCTGGTGAAATCGCAACAGCTCTGACATCTGAGCATATACGCATTGGATCAATCCTTGCACACCCGGATCTTCGTTTCTTAACATATAAGTACAGTAGTTATACAGTATTCAACGCATTTACAATGGCACCTGAAAGTAGTCTGGTCATAACATAACCTCTTGATGAATGCAAGATATGAAAGCTTTCTGAATCTTTGAAAGTAAGGCAGAATCAAACAAAACAAATCTACAAATCTTCCATAGTATCACTCTTGCTGACCGTCAGACCTTGGCGTTGCCTGAAGAGCGGAGGGCAAGGAGGGTAGGGATGGCGCTCTTCCTCAGGGTAGCCTGCACCAGATCATGCGCAGAAATCCTTTCCAAGGCTGTTACTGCAGAGATCTGAACTGCCAAATCCATTGAAGCAAGCAGGCTGACAAGAGACGGAACGGCATTAGCTTTGAGAGCTGCGGAGTATGCACTTGGGAGTGACCAGCAAATAGCCTTCAGAGCATTGCAGGCACTTCTCGCTGAGAATAGACGGTTCGGAAACGATTGTGTCACCTGGCATTTGCCAGGGCCTGAACCTGATCGGGATCGAAATGAATCATGAAGGCTACATGACGCCAAACAGCTTCATGTCCCCCGCTCGCAGCGTATTTCTTTATTCATGCACGTTAAGCAGGCCAGCTGCGACCCAGCCAATCGATGGCGAGGATGCATGGACCCCATCCACTGTTGCCCCATCCCACCGTTCCGCCACCTCATCCAGCCCACGCCTGACAACGGCAATGTTGATTCTGGCAATATTGCTCAATTCCACTAGCAGGCTTCTCTTTCTAGTGGTACTAACATTCCTCGACATCAACATCAACTCCGGGTTGCTCAGCATTCTCGTTCTCCTCCTTTGGGCTCCCCACCACGCAGCACAAATGCTGGCAGAGGTGGAGTTATCCACCAAGACGCCAACGCAGAGCCCCAGGAGCAGCAGGGATGTGCTCCTGCTGTTCCCAGGTCGGGTGGGCACAGATGGGCAGCACGAAGTATCTTTTCTCAATCTGTGAGTTTCTCTTTACCTTATTTCTTTTGTTTCTCGTTGATTTGTATGGTTGCTCCCCCAGAAATGGGCAGATGAAATCCACCCTCAAAGAGTGGTGCCGGGAGTTTCGGCTCCCCATCTCAGGGAACACCGAAACGCTACGCGAGCAGTTGAGAGGTTATAGCGGGGATCGAGATGCGTGGAAAGGGTGAGCACTAACCCATCCGCTGTCTAATTCACCCCACGCCCATTCTTTTCTTTTCTTTTTCAGTCTCATAGCTGGCGCGAAACGGCTGCACAAGGGGCCAAGGCGAGGCATCCACAAGATGAAGCCCAAGCAGTCCGCTCGGTGCCGAGAGCTACTCTTAGGCCATAGCGTTTCTGATGGGAAGGGCACCGTTCTCCATGTGCTCCCAACAGAACGATTGAAGGACACCCGAACTGCTCAACAAGTTGAGCAGCTCCTCCCATGGGTATGTTGCAGGCTTTCATGGATATTCCTCACTCACAGCATCTTAATCAGGTGGACAATGTTTGCGCCATGTTTCCATATGAGCCCACCATGTATCCTGAGCTGGAAATAGTCCCAGCACTGCATGAAAAACCTCATGAGAGGCTCCCAAATCCAGTAAGTACTATTCTAATTTTGTGAGTGACTTGCTCATCAAATACTGCCGCAGTCTTTGTTGGTTAGCACAGCATTGCAGCCACCCGACAATGTACAATCACCATGTGCCCTGGTCCTACCCCAAGTCCACGACACAGTAGAGACACTTCCAATTCAGCCCCAGACAGCACTAGCCATGCTCCCTGAGCGTTCACTCATGCTTGGAAATGGGACCATGCTCCAGTTCACCCTGGACCAGGTTCCTGATCCCCCGGTGGTCTCATTTGCCAATGACCTTCCACGCCTCAATGGTATGTGGGATTACAAATTGCCACACTGGTCTGGGACATCCTCATTGGTTGTCAATGGCCATCCTGTACCTGTTGTGCATTGGCCTGAGCTCTACAAGTATGGGAGAAAAGACCAGTGGAAGGAGATGAAAGCAAGATGGTTTGAATGGAAGATAACCTTTCTTTATTTTCTCTCTCTATCATTTCTTGTTTCCACCTTAATCTTTCAGGTTGTTGTTGAGTGCTATCGTGAAGGTACCCCTGAGGAGTTCTGGAGGACATTTAGCAATGACAATGGTACCCAAATGACCTTCACTGCCATCACTGTTCGCCTTCAACAGCAGCGTTTGATAGAGGACAAGAATGTTGCAGAGCTGGCCAAAACTAAGTATGGTGCAAGTTTCTCTAAACAATTTACTTATCGTCGGGGAAGTCAGATACTTGTTATGAGTGACCCGACATCCATTGCCAAATGTTACCATAGTTTACATATGGCTAGCTAGTTTACATGTACAAATTTACATAACTGGATCATTCAATTGTTCATTTAGGCTTTTGTCTGATCAGGCACAACCACAGGTTCTACCACAAGTAGGGCACTTGACAGTTGGTGCACAGTTTGGATCAAAAAAGTCCTCTCGCCTCTCTGTGGGATCATCATTTGATGAGATGAGGTACTTGACAATTGTCAAGTGAGTGAAATCAGTACTCCATCTACCCCATTCACAGATGCGACGTATTGGCCACCTGCGTTCTGATGAGAGGTTATTGACATCCACCACACCTGAATGAGTGAGTTCCATAGGGATAAGGGTCAACACCAATATCAAGTAGGTTGTTCCTGAACAATTCTAGGAACTGTTCTGAGGTCTGTTCATCCAGAATTTGAGCAGTTAAACATGACTATTACAGTGAATATTGCATACCATTGGAGTGTTTGTATCTGAAATGCGATCACCTGAAGCCATCTTTTGAAAGAGATAACCTTTGTTGATCCTGGATACTTTCAACCACTCTGCAAGGGCACGAACAGGGCAAATATGGGCTTCTGCTTCAGATAATGCATGCAGAACAAATGGTTGAATTTCTGAAATGTAGCAGGGGTAAGCAAAATGACATTCTTATCCACAAACACAACTGTACCTCCAAATTGGTCAGTCTTGTGAAAAGGCAAAGTGAGCTTATAACATGTTGCAGAGAGGATCTCAATGTCATGTGCCTGGATCTTCAGCACTTCATCAACACGCAATAAGCATAGAAATGCAACTGTGTAGGCAGCTTGTAATAAACAGCGGGTTCGTCCACCACCCCATTCATGAATACTTGAAGGGTTTTGTTTCTGGGAGTGAGAGCCTGCAGCATAATTCTTGATAGCCCAGATATTGCTTTGGTGATTGAAGACATATAATTTCTTGAGCATTGCCTGAAAGAAAGCAAATAAATCAGTGCTTGAATTATCCAAGAGAAAATCCAACTCACTGATGTGATAGCACATGCACTCATGGATGTCTCTCCTGCTTGAACCTTAGTTGTGTAATTCAACACTTGTATACCAACATAAATAATTATCTTGACTCACCTTTCTCCTTCGCAGGCCTACCATATAGCTTGACACTACATTGGACACAGATGGGTTCCTAACCATTCTTCCAGAACTTCCACTTTCATGCCAGGCCATTGTTCCAAGCCCATGAAGACGACCAAAGGCATAAGTCATTGATGCATGCATTTTCTGAGCATGTGAATATGTTCCTCGTTCATCTGTAGCTGATCCATCAAGCAAGATCTCATCACACCTAGGCATTAAAAAATACAAGTACTGTGCATGATCCACTACTTGGTCACACTAACTGTTTTGGTGTCATTCTCCTACAACTTCAAAGATATTCATAAATTATCTTTTCAAGGTGATAGACATTTGTCTCAGGAAGATATCTATATAATTTGAATGAGAGTTACAAGGCTAAAAATCCTGCAGGAGTGAGAATAGTACAGGAGTGTCCATTTTTGACCCTGACCAGGAAGTGGGTCATACCTACTATGCTATAAGATACAGTACTGCAGTAAATCTATTCTACTATATTTCTTCTTATGTATGAAATCCAAATTTATGATTCTATTAACCCAAACTATGGTACTTGATGCCTTTCAAGTTCAACTACCTGTGTTTTTATGCAAGTGGGCACTTGTTGGAAAGAATGACAGTTGTGCATAATGTTCTTATGAGTTATAACTATCACTATTGTGGCCACATCATAGATAGACATATGTTTAATCATGGCCAACTGCAGTTGAAGACAGAAACAACATGCTGGTTACAAAATTTGACATTGACCAGGTACCTGGTGTGACAAAGTACCCAACTGACCACAGTACATGATCAGCATGTAAAATGAGTCTCAATGGCAAATCACCGGTTCATAATCCAGGATGCAATGAACCACGGAGCATCTTGGCTTGGCTTTGAGGAGAAAAAAGACTCATCCTGCTGGATAAAGCCATTGGTAACTAGGAAGCTTTCACATTGTTTCATAAGCCTGTACCATGATGTTGTCTGTTCAACCCAGTGAAAAGAACAACCATATAACTGGACCTTCTCACCTCTGATACTCGCTATCAGTCTTTTCAGTCACACCCTTAGAAGCTTGGAGAAGAGCATCCCGCATATCCGACATGTGGGTATCACCATCTTCATCCTCAACGGTGGCATCAAGCTGGGTCTCTTGTTCCCCCTCCAAGTCGTCCATGATTTCCAGTTCTTCTGGTTTATCTTGTGCATTGGGAGGATTGAGAACCTGGTAGACTATAGGAAACCTTGATCTTGAAAGCGTAGACATGCAATGTTCTGGTGAGCAACAAAGAACAAGTTTGTTATGGTCACATGTCACACAAAAATAACCCTTGACAATGGGCAAATAAATAAACAATACTATGAGCTATAATACAGATGTCGAGACTGCTATCAAATCACTATGATGGCGGCATCTGAAGGCCCTGCGAGGGCACAAAAGAGGTGTGTAATGGAGGGAGTGGTGGTAGTGGTGGACTAGGCACTTTAGGTCACCTTGAAGAGTCTTTCAAGGTTGCAAGAGTCGACGACAAGCACGAATCATCCTTTTCTGCCACATATGGTTTGTCATGGGGGGTGCCGACAGAGTCGAGAACCATGCTGGAATTTATGTCAACCTTGATACGATCAACCAACTGAAATTCACCCTTGATACCATCGCCTATCTGCTCGCGTCGGGGACCTTGGAATGGATAGCTTCCAGGTAACATAAAGCTGTCTGTAGGACGCTTCTGGATGTGCATGAGTGCCGGAGCACCTCGCGCACAAAGCCCTTGATCGGGACCAAATTACTGCGAGATTGGTTGCTTGACGCACTCTGGTCGCTGTTTGGTCAACTGGATAGGGATGTGGTGGGGGAGGCGAGAGATGGAGGTGAGACAGGAGAGCACTGCGTCAGTGGAGAGATTGGAGAAGGGAGTTGAGTATTTCATGGGTGACAGAAACCATATGGGCAATACTGAATCGCCGGCCAAGCACCAGATTCAGCAAGATATTACCAACTCACTTGGGATGCCTGAGAATGAGATTGCCCAACTCACTTGGGGATAGCTGAATCAGGCTGAGATATATCCTGGCCCAACTGAACTGGTCCAGGCTGATGTTCCCGAGATATATCCTGGCCCAACTGAGATGGTCCAGGCTGATGTTCTTGGGATATATCCTGGGCCAATTGACATGGTCCAGGCTGATGTTCCCAGGATATATCCTGGCTCAACTGAGATGGTCCAGGCTGATGTTCCCAGGATATATCCTGGCTCAACTGAGATGGTCCAGGCTGATGTTCCCAGGATATATCCTGGCCCGACTGAGATGGTCCAGGCTGATGTTCCCAGGATATATCCTGGCCCCACTGGGATGGTCCAGGCTGATGTTCCCGGGATATATCCTGGCTCAACTGGGATGGTCCAGGCTGATGTTCCCCGGTTATATCCTGGCTCAACTGGGATGGTCCAGGCTGATGTTTTCGGGATATATCCTGGGCCAACCGAGATGGTCCAAGCTGATGTTCTTAGGATATATTTTGGGCCAGTTGACATGCTCCAGGCTGATGTCCCCAGGATATATCCTGGCCCAACTGGGATGGCCCAGGCTGATGTTCTCAGGATATATCCTGACTCAGCTGCACAATTCAGGCTCATAATACTTTTAATGGTAGACATCATAGTTCAGACATAATGCAAAAAATGTTCTTGTACTGCCACTACTGCTCATCTCCCAAAATTGGTTGAAATAAACTACGTGCACTTGACTCCAACCTTGCCCATGTCTGAGCTTGTTTGTAGGCATAACTTGTCAAACCCTGGTTGTGGAGCGAATTATCTCCATCTATCTCTTGTTCAATGGCCCAACTTTCCCATCTTTGCTTGTAAAATTTGAAATAATTTGGTGTCCACTTCATCTCATGGTGAAGCCGAATAACCTGTTCATCCCACCGATTAAATCTTGCACTGGCTCGTAACCAATTGACTCTGTAAACTGTACACAATCTTCAATTGTTAGCTGAGTTAGGAAATACAAGTTATACTCACAGTCTTTCATGTGTATACTGAATTCATCTCCATCCACCTTATCTCCAATTCTCCAGAACCATGGTAACTTGTATGATTTTTGTCCAATTCTGTTTGCCTCCATAATATCAGCAGGCATCTGAAGGTCACTTTTAGTAATAGCATGATAATTTGAATCATTATATCCCAGTCTCCGTCGTGCTTCTCTAGCATGGTTGTAGCTAGCAACAATTCTTGTGATTTTTTCATCCAGTGTATGAATCTGACTCCAAATTCGTGTGGATTGTTTAGTGCTTTTGGAATTACGAATCTATATCAAAATCACTAAGTAAGTTTTGTCATAGTTAAGTCAACAGACAGACCTTTTTGCGCATTATCAGGGACTTTCCACCTAACGCCACCTTCAACTGCTCCAATGCATCATTCAACTGCCCAAGTCGTAACTGAGCCTCTTGCTTGCTCAAGTCATTTAATCCTGGTTGGTTTTGACACTTTGTGGTAAGATTGGATGGAAGAAGAAGTGTAATCTTTTCTGGAGTGTGTTTCACTTCTTCTTCATCATCTAAAAGCTTCTCTTCTTCTTCACTTTCATCTCTAGAAATGTCAACTCTCATAAGATCTCCACTTCCAATATTATTCATAATAGTGAGTGCAGAGAGCTTCTTCTCAAAGCTGTTAATGAGAGCTTGAAGTCTTTGTCGTTTCTCTTGAAGGGTCTTCTTTTCAGCTAATGATGGTCGGCGTAGTGTTCGTATATGCTGACAAAGAGCCATTCTGTCATAGAAACATATAAGAAATAACTTGAGCTTCAATGGGATAAGAAAGACATACTGTGCCTCCTCCACATTTAGTCCAATGGACAATAGACTAGAATATCCCATCATATTGCCAGACTTGTTTTCAATTTCAGCAAGTTCCAACTGTATCTCTGCAAGACTGCAGACTGAATTGATACATCAATATTGTACTAATGCAATATTAACCCCTGCTTACCATGATTTTCATCAACATCATACATTCTTAAGATATCGCCACGTTCATCTATGGCCAATTCTTCTAGCTCCTTCCACTCCGCAATCCACTCATCACCAAGTCTATCAGTCAACTCATCCAAGGCATTTTTCATATTCTCTCTCTCAAGGACAGCTTCCTTCCATTTCTTGATAATATATTGAGCTGCAAAAATATATTCAAGAGAAACTTATTGAGACATATGTGAATCATACCTGACTTGATCAGTTTCTTCCAATTTGAATCATTCATATAATTATCCAAAACCTTCTGACGATGAGCTTGAGACATTGTGCTGGTTGAACCAGCTGCCTTTTTCAGATTGGACCAGAGTGATTCTAGGATCTCCCCAGCAATTTGTCCAGCTCCATGGATAAAGTTGAGGGAGTATAGAGGAAAACATTCTTGAATATGAACCCCAAGATGAAATTTTCCAATGCCATATAGAAGTTCGAGATCTTCTCTCAGATCTAGGGTGTTGCTTTGAGAAACCCGCCAGAGAAAGTTTTTTGACCATGAACACATGATGTCATAAATTGCAATAGCCTTTGGTGTGAGTGAATTTTGAGCCAATGCCTGGCAGAAAGCATAGTCCATGTTGACTTGTCTAGAATAATAGAGTGAATATGATTTATTTAATCACAAAACAAGAAGACTACCTTTCACCCTTCTGAAAATCCACCACACTATGTGGATAGAAGCATCCATGATTGGCACAAGCACAGGCACCCACTCCAGTAGCGCGAAGATGGTCCTTATGGTGTACATTGGCTTGACTAATGGCTCTGTGATTTTGACATTTATGTTTCTGAAAAAATTGTAAGACCAGCTAATATATTGAAATAAATACAGAGGACCAACCTGATTCTCTTCAAAAGAAGAGGCAAGATGCTGCTGATAGGCAGATTCACCTGTCATGAACTGATGCCCATCACTCAACCAAACATCCTTCTCAGGACATTTAGGAATGACATGATCAAGCTTGAAGTTGCCATCTGCAACAATTTTTGGGTAATATACCCATCTGTTGTAGTATCATGAATAATGTGCACCTCTCTCACAACATAACAGAAAAAGTACATACGGTGTGTCTGAGCATCTTATTTCATCCTCAGTAACATTGATGCCAGGTTGGGGACAACTTGGACAAAAGACTGCAAGACCACCATCTTTGCATTTAATAGTGGAATCATGTGCAAAGCCAGCCCGTTTCAGATCAGTCAAGTTTCTCCATTGCCTTGACACACGCATTAATTCACGATAACGGTCCTACAAAAGTGATTTGTTAGTGGCTGACAGGATAACTTGCAAAAAAAACAAAATGTACTGGTATCAAGTGTGGAAAATTGTTGTCTGTCAATCTCCTAAGCTTTGAATAAAAGTTGAAGGCAGAAACTTTGCACTCCATAGCTTCAATGTAGAATTGGTGAAGAACCATAAAAGTAAATGCAGTAGTGGGACGAGATGATGTGGCTGGAAAGAATCGCATGTTGAAGAGCTGTGTTTCATGGGTAGCTGTTGCTGAACATTGGCACCAGCAAACATGGCGTCGATAAATCCCAGAGCTATCCACAAAAACCATAGTTGTGGTTTGAGACTGGGAGACATCATCCATGTTTTCTACAACCATGATATCATCATCTTTATCAAGCTGCATATCATCATCTTCTACATCCTCCCAGGATTGTGATGTTGTTGGTTGAGGGCATGGATTTCCATCATGTCCAAGATAAATGATTAGACCCAGTTCTCCAAGATCAGCACGATCAAAAAATTGGCCTGTCCAATACTGGATTTTGTGAAAAGGATTGTGTTGGTGAACTCGAAGACAGCAATTATTGCAAAGCAATCGTTGACCAAGGTGGCAATCAAGACATCGGTACAGCCCTGGACACTGCTGACAATTGATGCATAACATGTTTACTGGTGGCGCTTCCAACTCAACCAGTTTTGCCAAGTGAGTCTGTCGATGTTTATGCTTCCATTCTTGGAGATAATCATTCTGCGTCTGATAATTGATTGAGTGGAGAATCATATGAAAACTATGACAGAAATAAGCATACTTTTCCTTGCTTCAAAGCCTGAGGAGATTGGGGTTCTTCTAGATCTTGTAGTGGTATATGAATCTGTTCTGTAACTAAAGGCTGTGATCTTTCTCTATATTTTGAATGATGGTGTATAGAGGAAGATCTGGTCTGATTTTTGGCCAATATTTTGACTTCACCTCTAGAAGTGGTCTTCCTGACATATACTGTCTCCACAACTGTTCCCTTTTGTCTTTTTAACTGGTTTTTTGGCATGGTAGTAGTGGTAAGAGTGAACAAGATTCTTTTTTTTTTTTTTGCAAACAACAAAAAGTCACATGATCAGAGTTCTCAGGATCACATGATCCTATAGTCCAATTCAATAACTCAGCCATGATTCAACTTTCACCATAATCTACAATTGTTTTTACAAAAAATGAAAACAAAACATTGCAATAAAGTTGGAGTTATCTATCAAGATTGGAATCCCCTATTAATTGCACTAGCCAATTCCTTGGCCTGCCCACCAGACTTTTCAGCAGCTTTTTTCTCCTCCAACTTCTTGTAATGCTCCTCAGAACCTATAGCTTTAAGACGATTGGTGACTTCTTCACTCTGGCTCCCTCGTGAGTAGGCCTCAGTACCATTGGGAAAGTGGTCAATATAAGGACCCCAATAAACCCCAATACCCCAGCCATCTCCACCATTCAAAATTGCCTTGGTAAAATAATCGTCCTGGCCTGCATAAAGGGAATAGATGTGTGGACAGAATTTGCAGTTGACTAAGAGTGTGAATTGATCATTGGGATGTGACCCCCATTCAGAGGATCCGATGCGACCACATGCTGGGCATTGAGGAGAAACTGTGATCCCAAGGGGACGTGACCGTGACTCCGAACAAAGGAAAAAACGCCACCCCTTCTCCCGATTCATCACGGCGACATCAGTGTTACGACCCAGGTTTTGTTCTTCCACCAGCAAGTTGCCAATAATAAATTCCATATTATACTTCTCAAGAAACACCTTGAGAGCCAACTTTTGCAAGAAGGGTGAAGCAATGTGGGGGTAGAAGTCAAGTTGTGTGAAGCCAACAATCCAATCAAATATGTTGCTATACAATAAACTTTAGTCTCCAAGTAAATTATTTGAAAAGGAACATTTACCGCTTGGCCAGGTCCTTGAGCATGGTAAGAGAACCATCATGTGAAAAAATGTGGGCACATGTCAAAAGGTAGAGATGTGTTGTTGCTGTGGTAAGCAGACGCTCCAATCCAGGGGAGAATAGAACAGAGAAAAGCTATGAAGTGTAAATATGTTATTATATCAAATTGTAAATTAATATGTAATACCTACCTCAGGAATAGTGAGTGATGCACCACGATCCACTTGACAGTGCAGCAAACCAGTATCAGGGTCAGAGTGGGTGTGCAAAAACACAATAATGCGTTTGAAATCACGTCTTATCCATATTGGATTAGAACAGTTAAGAGGAATAATTCTGAAACATACTTGAGTAGAGCCAATAACACTTTCTGGACTTTTCTCTCCTGAGTTGACACTGAGGCAGAACTGGAAGGATCGAAGGAAAAGTCAATGTCGAAATATTGGAGGACCTGATCTTTCTGCTCAGGAAAGTAGGCATGAAGGTGATGGTACACCATAAAGGCTGGGTCTCCTCCTTGTGGAATATCAGCCAACCTAAAATTCAGTATGGCAACTGAGGCTGTATCGACCAAACGCCATGCTCCTCGAATAACAAGAGCCCCCAACTCTGCAGGGGTCCCATCCCAAATCCGATTTCCAACAACAATTCCCTCCACAAAAATCAGTTAAAGGATAAATGTGTTACACTTTTTACTTACTGTGTATGGTGTCAAAATCTTATTCTTCATCTGCCGGTCATACTTTATGTGGGGTTGGGCAATCTCTATAAGGTGTGACATGTGTCACGGAGACCATCACGTGTGACACCCTGCACAAACACTGACCCAGTCCCTTTACAAGTTCACAACTCACTTTAGTGACAAGTCTTGAGTGTAAGAAATGTTCATAATGAATGTATAAATGTTTCTATCTCCAAAGTTTTCATGGTAATAATTTTAGGCAAACACTGTTCCATGATTTGTCAATTCTTACAGCCAAATACAGCCTAGAACCTTAAACATCTATAGACTCACTCCAATCAGGTCTTCAAGCTTAGCTTTGGCTGAGTGGTATGTTCCATTTATATACTAGAAGATTTTGTTCAAGCCAGAATTTTGGTAAATGTCTTTAAAGTTCTAAAATATGTCAATCTCTCAAATTCCCTGCCAACATTGGCTTAAAAATGGAAGTCTATAGGTTCATCAAATATACATCTTACAGCTTAGCTCTAGTGACGCAATTTCATCTCAATCATGATTAGAACATTTTGTTCAAGACCGATTTTTAATAACTTGCTCCGTTGTTGAGATATCAAGACAGCTACAGATAGTAGTGGGTCACTAATTGTCACGATTTCTGTCACATAGCGTTATGTCACGCTGCCACGAGCCTAGGTGACATTGCCCAACCCCACTTTATGTGGCATTTGGGACAAATAAAAAAAGTATCATTCTTTATCAGAAATCCTGGACTTGCAGAAAGTGTGATACACTTGTCCATGCATAGAACCCTAGGGCAATAGGCACAGCAAAAGACTTCACCACCATTGCCACAAGAGCAACACCACTGGTGAAAGGAATTTAATTAGTATGGGAAGCAATGACAATGAGGGCCTACAATATTAGATGGCTCCTCATGTTTCCTAAGGTCTAGTGGGAAGGGCTGCATGGGCTGCAGGGGCTGCAAGGGCGGCAGAGTGGCTATCTGGGGTACACTTTCCATTTCGGCATCTGATTGGTCATCGCCCGAAAGAGAACTCAAATCAGATAACATTTCCAGATCAAGATCCAGATCTTTCGCAAGCTGAGATTGAGGAGCTGGTGCACCAGCTTTTTTACTGGCAGTAGTAGCAGTAATTATGGGCATATTTGTGGTAATAGAATGGCTGAAAAAATGAGAGAGAATGAAGTTCGAGTGCAAGAACAATGCAAACTTGCAATGAGGCAGCAATGCTCACATCAAACTCCGAAACTCTGACTTCGTCTGACTTACTGACTTCGTCTGACTGACTCACAGGTCTGCGCCAAATTCTAGTCACAACCACTACAACGACGCCGACAATGGCTCCACCAAGTTGCGGCTCCACATCCCACAGAGGCGGCACACCAAAGCTGCTAACAATGACGCCCAACGTCCATCCACAACCGACACCACATCCGGGAACGACGACCCCAACTCCCAACGCCCAACGGCCCCACGACGACGACGGCAACGCCCAACGCCTAACTCCAGATGCCCAACGGCCCCACCACATCCGCCCAACGACAACCCAAACGCCCAACGACCCCTACCCCAACAACGCCCAACGCCCAACGCCCAACGCCCAACGGCTTCACATCCGGCAACGACGGCCCCTCGACGACGACGACGGACCCTACCCAAACGCCCAACGCCCAACGCCAACGCCCACCACAACCAGCAACGACGACGACGGCCGCAACAGCCCCTCACGAACCCAACCCCAACGCCCAACGACCCCACCACATCCGCCCAACGACGACCCAAACGCTCAACGGCCCCTACCCCAACAACGCCCAACGCCCCACATCCGGCAACGACGGCCCCACGACGACGACGACGGCCCCTACCCCAACGCCCAACGCCCAACGGTCCCACCACGTCCGGCAACGACGACGACGGCCCTTACCCCAACGCCCAACGCCCAACGCCAACGCCCAACGGCCCACCACATGCGGCAACGACGACGACGACCCAACCCCAACACCCAACGGCCCCACCACAACCGGCAACGACGACGACGGCCCCTACGCCAACGCCCAACGCCCAACTAGTGTTGGGGAAGTTCGGTCTCAGACCGACCCAAACCCGGTTTAGACCGAACCGAAACCGCCGGTTTCGGTTTCGGTTTGGGAAATTTCGGCTGAGACCGAACGGTTCGGTCTCCGGTTTGGAGATTTGGCTGTGGGCCGAAACGGTTTCAAACTGAGTTTGAACCGCAAACCGATATTCGCAAGTCGGCCACTTGGCTGACTTCCAAAGTCACCAAGACACTTCTGCAACCACCAAGAACGCCCACAACGTACGCCAAACGAGGACGACGGAGCACCCGAGGTGGACCAAACGTGGCAGGGTACTCCCTGCTGCCCACCTATGCTTTGTTTATTTTTTTATTTTTTTTATTCGACACTAACAGTAGCAAGTTACAGTCAACGGCCACCACGGCCATCACCACCACTACCACCACGGCCACCACCACCACCACTACGACGACGACGACGATTGCCACCACGACGGCCGCAACCACCAGGACCGCTACAACCACCAGGACCGCCACGTCGGACGCCAACAACAACGTGTTCAAGACGCGCGCGCACGCAAACGAACGTGAACAGGGTGGAGTGGGAGTCAGAGAGGTGGAACGAGCGGCGGGGGGTGGTGCATCCACCCCCGCTCCTTTGTGGTATGTTATTTTTATTCTTTCTTTTATTGATTTTATTTGTATATAACGGAACGCGGCACAACACCACCACCACCATGCAACACCAATGCGGCCAACGCGGGGTCAACCCGCCCGCCGCGCATGTACAACACGCATGACGCGTCGGGACACCCACGCGGAGAGGCCCGTACGCCACCACCACGCGCTCGCCGAAAACAACCAACGCAGGACCAACGCGGGGCCAACACGCCCGTCGTCGCGTGCACAACGCGTCTGACGCGTCGGGGCATCACCACCACCACCACCACACCCAATCGACAACAGCCGAGGCGGAACACACGCGTTCGACACGTGTGTTTCGCTAGGACAGGGCCGTGCAGCCCACCAACCCCCAATCCCACCTCGTAATGAGGCTAGCCACGTCGATTGACGTGTGCAGCGCTCTTGCGAGGTCAGATGGGAGGGAGGGCCCCCAGCCCACACGGTTCGCGGTTCAGACCGCGTCTGGACCAAAACCAAACCGACGTAAACCGTTTACGTCGGTTTCGGTTTCGGTTTGGGATTTTTTGGTAGGAACCGAACCATTCGGTTTCGGTTTGGGGCAAAAAGGCCGAAAACCGGACCGAACCGAACTTCCCCATCACTACGCCCAACACCCCACCACAACCGGCAACGACGACGATGGACCCTACCCCAACGCCCAATGCCCAACGGCCCCACCACAACCGGCAACGACGACGACGGCCCTTACGCCAACGCCCAACGCCCAACGCCAACGCCCAATGCCAACGCCCAACGGCCCCACCACAACCAGCAGCGACGACGGCCCAACCCCGCCCAACGCCCAACGCCCAACGCCCAACGCCCAACGCCAATGCCCAACGGCCCATCAAAACCGGCAACGACGACGACGGCCCAACTCCAACGCCCAACGCCCAACGGCCCCACCACGTCCGGCGCCCAACGCCCCATCCCAACTGACCTTGCGTACATGCACTGCGACGTCAATGGACGTCGGCGCTGTGTCCGCGAGGTCTCCAGGGACCAGAGAACAGTTGGGGGGCATGATGCCTCATCCAGTGATGGTGGCCCCAACCCCACCACCCAAATACTCGTGAACTCGCGAAACCGCCGCTGCCCTGTCTATAGGCATGCCAGCAAAACTAAGTACACACAGAAAATAAGCTTAGATTTTATTATCATAACTCGTTACTACTACTATGTATAAATAAATGAGAACCTTTTAAGTTACCTACCCTGGACCCATGCCCAGGGAATAGCAGAGAGGCCACCCTCTCTGCTGGTAACATATCCAGGTCTACGAAATGGAGTGCAGATCACACCACAGGCTGCACCCTCACCAGGACTTCGGTGCCCTGGCATCAAGCAGAGAGATTCGGCTCTCTCTGCCGGGGGAGTGGGAGTGGGAGAAAAGCACTCAAGGGGTGAAAACGAAGGTTTCGGAGTTTTTAAATACAATTGAACCATCACGTGATATTTTGAACATGTGATTGTTGACGTGGCAATTTGCACATGTGATTGTTGACGTGGGAATTTGCCACAGCAACTCAAGTTTGCTCCGATTTCTGAGTTACTACTGCTCCAATTTGCAAGGAAAATCTGTTTTAGCTTCCAGAGTTCATCCTAACTTCCCTTACCACTTCTATTTCACTCATCCTCCAGTCTACCTCATACTGAACTACAAATGGCTTGGGCTACTGAAGAAATCCAGGCAATTCTCAAGTCTCACTACAACAAATATGTTTCCACCACCAACAATGAAAATAAGAAAAAAATTCGAACTGAGATCATCAAAGAGTTGCATCAGCTTCAAAAGGAGAGGAAGGGAGCCAACAAAACACCACTTGTTCTGCCTGATGATAAAGACATTCTTCACAAGGTTAATACCATTTTAATTATACTTCTCTTCATTTTAAACATATTAACCTTGAGTAGAAAATTGCCAATTGGTTTAAGAATGAGCGACAATCCCAACAGAACAAGAAAAAGGCTAGAGGTGATACTCACGAGTCGGAAAATCATGTTGAGAAGGATAGTGGTGTTGGAAAAGGAAATGATATGTGGGGTAAACGATGGACACGGAGAACAGCAGCAGGATATTTATTCAAGAGGGAAGTGGAGGAAGAAATGCAAAATTTGATTAATGCTGGCAGTCACACTCATATGAGTGCTTATCAGCCTGCACTCTCGAATGTCTGGAATGGCCTATCAGAGGAGGATCAAGCACGTTGTGATGATGAGGCTAGAAAGTGGAATACAGAAGCTTGGCCACGTGAACAACAAATGGAGTATGTAATCATACTGTGGGAAAGTGAATATGTGATTGACTATTCCAGCAGAGAGGCCAGGACACAACTCCATAGAACAGTAACGAGCTTCATGAATGATCTCCATCGCAAAATGGGGGTTCATGTTGTCATCTTAACCACACATGTGAATGAGAATGATCAAGCTTCTGTATCCAAGTAAGTTTTCATTTTCAAGAAGTTAAACATCAACTGAAATGCAACAAGATTTGAGACCAATGATCCTACGGCTAAATTCTCCAGGCATTTTTCCAAATGGAAGGATAGTGATTTCTATGATGAGTGGTGTAAATTTGCACAATCTTTCTGCAAAGGTAATTGACAATCATGTTTCACATGTGATGATTAATTCAAATGACATTGTAGAGAATGAGGAAGACAATTCCAAGCTTTCACCTTGGGCCATCACAACATTTGATGATGACAAATATCCATATCTGCCTGAAAAGCCAGTCGATGCTGACCCTTTGGTTGTGCGGATGGTGCTTCGCAACTTTGTGAAATTAGTGATGGGTATGTCCTCACAATACCATTGATGTGTATTTATTGTTAATGTGTGTACAGCATTTTACACTCGATCCTTCACTGTACACTGGAAGGAAATTGAGGCCAATCCCCAGGGTTTTTTCAAGTCCACATCCATTCCTCATGACAATGACATTACCATCAAAGAGCCATCACGCATGACAAATCGATGTGCAAATGGGCTATATCACTTCTGGTATATGAGGCAAGCAGCTGGAAAACGACCACTGCAAGTGAAACAAGAGTTACGTGCTGTGGAAAAGAAAAAAGTAGTTCCTGTAAAACAGGCAAAAAGGTTGTATGTTGAGGTGGACAGCACTGAGGGAGAAGAAGTAGAAAGTGCCCCAGCTGCAGGAGCAGCTCATAAACAATCACCAGCAGGCACCTTATACAGCAATCAAGCATTTCTCAAGATGTTATCATCCATAAAGGAATATCAGGATGCCTTGGCACTGATAAAATATGCAGTTTGTTATATTTTCCTCTCATCACTCTTTAAATCTCATTTTATCACAGGATAAGCATGGTTCAAGCCATGCTGAAGTTCCCGCTTCATGGGCAAGCTGGAACTTTGCCCACAAATATCTTCCAGCCGAATTCTTTGCAGATAGTGATCACCCAGACAGCTGCAAGAGCTTTGTTGCTTGGATTGCAACACAACCATGGATTGATGCTTCCTCTGGAAAACCCCATTGTACTTCATCCATTGAGCAGATCCTTCTTGGCCTTGGATTAGCATTGCGGGCATATACTCAGGCACACTTTATTCGAGATGATGATATACCAAGTGATTTTCCAGACTACACTCACCAAACAACACTTGTGGGATACAATTCCATTATGAGGGCTATTGAAGTTGTGCTAGAGGATATTGAAAGGTTGAACATTTATATATACTCTCATGCATAACTGATCATGAAAACTACAGGCTAAAAAAATTACCAGCTCCTCCAAAAATTATTATCAAGACAACAGGTATTCCAAGAGAAATACAGCGTCTGGGTCTGGAAATTGGTCTTGATGAGAATACAATCTCCAAGCTGGGTCAAGATTGGAGTCATCTTTGTGAGGCTTGGGTAGGTGCTGAATTGGCCCTGGTTCGCTTGGGTGGTCCCACCACACCACCTACTTTGGAATTCAAGCCCCCTCGATCCTTAGTGAACTGGAGCTTGAGTCGATCAAAGAAACAGGATGATATCATGGACTTTGATAGAATTGAAAAACAGATGGAAAAGTGGTGGCAACGGTGTACCTTGGGTGGTATATCTGCAAATAGTGTTCTGGAGAAAACATGGTGTAGAAGAGGACTTGGAGGACTTGTTCTGTTCTTGGTGGGACTAAAGGAATGGGGAAGTCGGATTGGGGGACAGGCAGAGCATGAAAGGTGGATGAAAATCATGCTTGAGATGAAGTCAGTATTTGAGCAGATTCCATCTGCTGACAGATTGTAAGTCATTATTATGGGATAAGTTGTGAAAATGATACTAATTCAACAATAGGCAACGGTCCAAACGTCACATAGATCCAGAGGAAGAAACTGAGCAGGGACCTGAAAAGAAAAAATACAAGAAGGGCTGACATGTATCAGGGCTTTATGGGTAGTTGCAGCTACCAGGAGTTGACTATAATGAATCAATCAAGTTATTGTCGCACATGATTATGAGCTCTAGCAACAAAACAGATGTCTTATGGACATATCATGAAAACATAACCTAAGAACATTATCCTGAACAATCCAAGATGAGCCAGGAGACATCATGACAGCATCAGCATAAACCATGTCAGTTGAGCCAGGATATATCCCAAGAACATCAGCCTGGACCATCTCAGTTGGCCCAGGATATATCCTGGGAACATCAGCCTGGACCATGTCAATTGGCCCAGGATATATCCCAAGAACATCAGCCTGGACCATCTCAGTTGGCCCAGGATATATCCTGGGAACATCAGCCTGGACCATGTCAATTGGCCCAGGATATATCCCAAGAACATCAGCCTGGACCATCTCAGTTGGGCCAGGATATATCCTGGGAACCTCAGCCTGGACCATCTCAGATGGGCCAGGATATATCCTGGGAACATCAGCCTGGACCATCCCAGTTGGCCCAGGATATATCCTGGGGACATCAGCCTCAACCATCCCAGATGGGCCAGGATATATCCCAAGAACATCAGCCTGGACCATCTCAGTTGGCCCAGAATATATCCTGGGAACATCAGCCTGGACCATGTCAATTGGCCCAGGATATATCCTGAGAAAATCAGCCTGGACCATGTCAGTTGGCACAGGATATATCCGGGAAACATCAGCCTGGACCATGTCAATTGGCCCAGGATATATCCCAAGAACATCAGCCTCGACCATCCCAGATGGGCCAGGATATATCCTGGGAACATCAGCCTGGACCATGTCAATTGGCCCAGGATATATCCCAAGAACATCAGCCTGGACCATCTCAGTTGGGCCAGGATATATCTCGGGAACATCAGCCTGGACCAGTTCAGTTGGGCCAGGATATATCTCAGCCTGATTCAGCTATCCCCAAGTCAGTTGGGCAATCTCATTTTCAGGCATCCCAAGTCAGTTGGTAATATCTTGCTGAATGCCCTGGGCCAAGGCGACGGTCTCCGAAGCCTGGGATGACAGTAAGAAGACATTTGGGATATCTTGGGCAGGCCATATTTTGCATAGCGATTTGACTGTTTGATCTGCAACATTGCCATTGAAATTAGCAAATTGCGTTGGGGCGGATATTTCATGGATTGCGGAAATTGGACAAGAAAAGAAAAGAAAACTCACCAACCAATCCGAGGACATTTATTCTTTTGAGAGTCACGGAGTTGACTACATTTCGGTGTGGAAGAAATAAGAACTTGCATTGGGGGATCGATTTCGCATAGAGATGTGGTAGAGAGGGGTGAAGAGGAGGCAGAAGATGCTGGGGTATTCAAGTAAGACACCAGAGGAAACCGAGAGGAGAGAGAGGAAGGCAGAGTAGGGTGATCGAGAGGGGAGAGATCGAGGGAGAGGGAGAGGGATGAGACATATGGCAGAGGGAGAAGAACTCGGATGGCTGCGGGAAGGGCGGTCAATTTGGGACGTCTTGTGGCTGGACTGGATCTTTTTTTTTCGCCCTGCGGGGCCTGTGCTCAAGTTTTCGCTGGGAATTTTCATGAGTTCAACAAGGGATTTCGCTGGGGAAAAGATGCTCACAAAATGGTCCCGGCAGCTCTTGGAACAATCGGTTGCCTAAATTGATCAAATTCGAAGCGTGTTAGCGTTGTCAGGGATCCTCAGAATTCTCACCGCTCACTCCCGATCGTCGTGCCATTGTCCCAAGTTCCTGCTCTCTCTCTCTCTCTCTCTCTCTCCCCCCTCCTTCTCACGCGGACATTCTCAGCTCCAACCACGTCCTGTTGAGGCAGAAAGGATCAAATAATGGTCAGAGGTGACTCTGAAGGCTACGACAGGTGAGTTCGCGTACCTTTCCCAATTAGAAGCCCTGTCACGGTTCAGGGCTTTGTTTGGCTGCTCTGAGTGTACCCCCCAAGGCATGGGCCAGTGGGCCAGTCCTTTTTTCCCAGTCTCGCTCCCCCAGCTTGGTTTTGGGGGTGGGGAGGAGAGCTTGCGTTATCCTGACTCGCATTGTCGTCATTGGCGCCTGTGTTGGGGCCCATGCACGCACATTTATCGTGGGGGAGATCAACGAGATCCATGATCATAGGGTGTCCGGGGTCTCCAGTCGAGTTCGAGCCCTGGGGCCGAACGTGACCCATCCCTTAAATCTGTGAGAACGTCTGACCGCCCCCCAGATTTGTCCACAGGACATTGTCCATAAGTCCACCCGTCCATTACAAAGCTTTGGTGTTGTTTGTTGCACCATGGCTGAGCTTGAATGCTAAGTCAGAGAAGCGCAATTTAGTTTTGCGCACCATACTATGTCGCTATCCTCCTTGCTCGAGACTGTCCAGGATTGCGATGAAAGTACACTACTCTCTATCCCTCAATTTCTTTCTCTTTTCTCGCTGGTTTCCCACCTTTGAAGGCATCTTAGTTGGAGCCAAAGTCCTGATTCTACTGCTCTTCCCTTTCTCCTGCCCAACAACATTGCAAACTTTCTCTGCTTAGCGCTTAACATTAATGACACAACTCTGCGCAAGATATGGAAAGCTCTCCGACCATTTTTGGTGGCTATACCGGAGAAGCACGAGGATGATACGACATATGACTCTGCACTGTACAATGCTTCCCTTCTTCCACTATTCCTCAAATATGGACTCCCATCTGGCATTGGTAGGAACAAAAATCTTTTCTAATACTCATTCTCTTACAGTCTGTTTTGCTTTGAACAGGCTTCTTTGACCTCTTCCCACCCACACAAACCTGTCTAGATCCGAAATGTCGCATTAGCAGCAAGGGTTCAAATATCCGGGAACTGACTGATGTTTCCCCTTATGAGGTGGTTCTATTTACACGCGTCATGGGTGCGCTACCAGTTTGGGCATACTCTGCTGTTTGTCCTGGTAACACCGATGCTTGCATTATTGACATATTTCGTTGACATTGTTCCATAGCCTGTAAAACCCGATACTATCCAAACTACTATGTTCACGAAGGCCATTCTGTTCATACATACTACCTGGAAATCCCACAAATCATCCAAGTTTCGATGCACCATTATGTTGAGGCAAGTTTAGCTCGAGAGTTCATGAACCAAATGGTTTGTGTGTGGTATGTCGGTTGAATTATTGCTCACCCATTATAGGGCTGACAATCATACAGGGTATCTGGAAGTAACTTAGCTCGCATATACAACCTCAATTTCGGGGACCCCAAAGCTAGGATCATGCCTTTCCAGTGGCCTTACGAGCTTGCATTGATGTGCGACCAAGTGTGGGATTCATTTTTCATTTACGCCTTGTTGCTGGATCATGAGGAGCACGGGACTGTCCTCGAGTTGCCACACGTTGCACCTAGTCAAGTATCCCGCCTTCAGGCTGCACTGGAAGCTTGGACAGCGGCCATGGCTGGGCCCGGACAAGAATTCTGGAACCATGCTTGTGAACTCTGCTGCAAATACAGGACGACAGAAGCTGGTGTTGTTGGTATGTCGCTTTGCACTGCAGTTGTGTTTATGCTTGACTAAAGCTTTTTCCCCAATAGAAGCCCTACGTGCTACTGTCACCAATGGCATCAGCATCGGTCACCCTTGTTGTGGAGTACACGATTGCAAGGAGCCATTGCAATCTCAATGGAAATGGTTTTGCGCTCGTCACAATGATATGAAGAACTTGTGCGCAGTGACAACATGTTCACGGCCTTGTGACCCTGGCTACAAGACGTGTGGAATACAAGACCACCGTCGACTCGAAGTGGCTGGAAACGAACAACGAACTGCGATGTTCCAATTACGGAAACGGCTGGAGCGGTTTAACACAACACAAATCGAAGATGCCCTCTCATCTGAACTTGGAGCTTTGGAGTCATCGCTGGATGTAGATGAAGATGCAGAGGTTAATACTGCAGTGGAATGCAATGACAAGTCACCGGAAGGTAACAAGCAACCTCGTATACGATTACATCGCCAGCGCACCCACAATGAACAACTCTGTGTTTCCACCTGTGGTGTGATCCTGGGTCGTGCCACTTTCTTTGGCTCGGAAGCCGTCAACGGCGTCGTGGTCAGTGATACCCGCCTGTCTCCATGCTTTATTTGACATGTTCACGGCTTTTTCACCAAAAACCTTTCCCTACTCCCCAGTCTGTCCTGGGTGTCAATTTCTTCGACAACAACTGCCACATGAAAAAACACCTCAATGTGACAAACAATCATTATTTCGATTGATGTGCACTTCTGGTGGACGTATTTCACATGAAAACAAAGCATCGTGAATCCGATTCTTTTTGCAATAAATGGTGCAACCCTGCTCAATTCCCCGATCTCATTGAAGATGGCAAGTGGACTTTTAACTCTTCAGCGGCGGAAATAACCAATGCGTGGTTTGGTGGTGCATCAGGTGCTGCAAGCCCCTAGGACCCCGAGGACCCTTAGATAGTCTTTCCCTTTTCTGTTAGTAGCTTAGTCATCATTCAGGGTTTTCCCTTGCTTCCCCTTCCCCGCTGCGACTCCTCCTGAGTCTTCCCTCTGAGACCAGGAGATTCCCTCTCCAGCGGCTTCAAGGCCGTTGTACGGGAAATGCGAGTGGATAGGTACAATTTTTTCCTTGATGAAATGATCAAGCAACGCAACCGTCTGATTGTTGAGGATTTGTGTAAACAGCATGCACGTCCCTTTCAGATTCCTCAATGTGATCTTCTTGGTACTGGGTCTGGGGTTGTATATTAAGTAGGGTCTCGCAGTGCGTGCAATGTACAAAATAGGGATCAATTTGTTCCGCGTGCACGTTCCAAACACAGAGAGCGCACACTTGAATAGGTTCTGCGCGCAAATTTGAATGGGTTCCACGCGCAAATCCCAACACAGGAGCACGGCGCACATATCAAAGTAGCGCGCGTTTAATGGACTGATTTGTAGCGCGCAACTGCAAGCTTAGCAGCGCAACATTTAATGGGCTTACTTTGTAGTGCACAACTGCAAGCTTAGCAGCGCAACATTCAATGGGCTTACTTTATAGCGTGCGACTGCACTGACAAGCACAAGAGAATTAAATTGCGCACAATATGTATGCAAATGCAACTGGTTGAACAATCACATTAAAGAGGATGACAGTCTGTGTAACTATAACAAAAGAGTGTTTAAAAGAAGTGTAGGTGAATGAGGAAGACGGTCATGTAAAAGTAAAAGGAATAAAAGAGTGTTCAGGGAAAGGAAGGAGTCATCGCGCAGGGAGGGTTATCTTTCTTGTAGATTTGATCTATGCCCAGGGATTGTGTCGAGGCTTTCCTGGAATGTGAAACCCATAGCGAGCGACTGGCGACCATGTGCCAGCGGAAGGAGGGAGTGAGGTGGTTGCTGCTGATGCAACACCTTCAGTATCTGGAACAATTGCAGGGAAGACTCCACCGGGACCTGCAACATTGTTCGGTACAGGTGGAGTGGGTGGCAATGGCGAAAATGGGATACTGTGGTTGAATAACCCTAACTGCTCATCCATGTCAGTAATGTCGAATATCTCAGTGCCATCAAAGGTATCCAAATCGCTCCAAGAAAAGGGTGAATTGCGGGCATTTCTTGCCGGGCTTGGAGGCTCTGAACCTGGGGTCACTGAAATAAGGTGGGTTTGAGATCACCCAGGCAATTGCTACCAGTTGCCATACCTCTTGGGCGTAGTGTTGCCACGACTATAGCCGATGTTTTTTGAAAAATTGCCTTTTCAGGCTAGTAAAATTAGCTAAAATTATGAAAATATTTGAGGAGATGGGCAAAGCCAAAAGCTGAGGGGTCACTTAAGGGTGCTAAGAATTTGGTGCTCAATCTTCAGAGTTATTCAACCATAGCTGTTGAGTCTAGTCAGCTACAGTCCAACAGCTATCCTTGAATAACTCTGAAAATCAAGCCCCAAATTCTTAGCACCTTTAAGTGACCCCTCAGCTTTTGGCTTTGCCCATCTCCTCAAATATTTTCATAATTTTAGCTAATTTTACTAGCCTGAAAAGGCAATTTTTCAAAAAACATCGGCTATAGTCGTGGCAACACCACTTGGGCGTTTGACTTGCAAATCCTCATCACTTGTGTTGGTCTTAAAAGAATCATCGCGCTTCCTCGTTCCGGCGTAGTTCCGGTCAGACCTGGTGATCCGATCATCGTCTGAACTACTGTTGTCGCTGATACTAAGCACCTCTGAATCTCCAGTGTATCGCCAATCAGGCCAGCAAGTCTGACAACGTGAAATATGACAACGTACCAACAATCTCGCGGCATTGCACAGATATCTTCCCTCCATTGGTATTGTCATTGCAGCTCATGGTGGAGTCAACCGACCCCGAATCGGAATTGGAATTGGGATCTGGAGAGATTGCCCTGCGGTCCCTTACACGATCAGTCCCTCTTTTCACTCTGATCAATTCAGTTGCGGATCCTGTCGTGTCATCAGAATCAGGTTCACTCTCTCCATTTCTTGCACATTCTGTGGCAACTTCCCAGTTAGAGTAAACAGTTTTTGGAATACCATGACGAGGAGCTGTTGGAGAGTCAGCGGACTCTGGCTTTCTCGTCAAATGAACTAACCAATTCGGACACAGTAATTTGTACACTTGCAACCCATAGAACCCTTCGCAGCTGAGACATGGACCCCTGTGGTTGTTGCCCTACGGACAACAAACAGGCTGGCATGATCCTTTTGCAACAAGACCCAATGAAATTTGCCTGAAGCTGGCCAACCATACCGTGTGTTGAGCCCACGAATGCTTCTGGCAGCAGTTGGCGAAACCACTCATCAAGTTGGGTTTGATTCCAACTTAATTGAAATTCAAGATCTGTGACTTCATCGTTTTCCACAGCAAGACAAGACTGAATGTAGCTTTCTATTTCCTGTGCTCTGGGATATTTGGTCTGAACCAGTTCGCCATCGGCCTATGGAGTAGCAGATCAGTAGAAATTATATAATTCAAAAGTTAGTCTTACACGCAGTCCACATGGAACCATGATGACCATCCCAACCTTTACCAGCTTGTCTGTCGTCTGAGAAAAATTCTAAAGCTCATTGTTGAGTTGTTGGCATGGTTCCAAAAATCTAAAACATACCAAAGGTGAAGCGTTCACCAGCCTCCTGCCTATATTGCCATCCCCATCACCTGGCTTAGGGACTCCACCAATATTGTTTCGAGTTATAGCTGAAGAGTTTGTCCTTCACGCACAATCCGGGGTGACTTGGATGAGCGGTGACAGGTGTCAGTATGTTTACAATTGTGACATATCTTTGAGCCAGTGGTCCTGGCAGTGACTTGACGGCATTCACAATGAGGATTGTTTTTTGCAGAGCCACCAGAGCAAGTAAGAACCATGGTGAACTCGTGTGTGAAGAAATTGGTTGAGGACAAAATACGAGTAAAAAAACAACAAAAAAACACACCTTCTCTTGCCGATTTTCCCAGGCTTAAATGATCAACATCGTGTTGATGTATGACTGAATTTCATTTGCACTGTGGCAAAGTAATGGTGTCAGGAAAGATCAACAAGATTATATGGGTAGCAAACGGCACGATACCTTTTATCTTAGCGATGGGTCTGTTGTCATTGAGGTTTGAAGGACTACGCAAACACTTTCAGTTGATACTAACCCTTCCTGTAGCTACCTGGCATTCCCCAGGGCACTCTCTATTGCCTTCCAAAGAGCTTGTTGGCCATACGATCGGGAGTCTTTCGAACACTGTTCTCCTTACCTCACGACAAAACGAACCCAGATGGGACCAACAACCAGAATCCGGTGGTGTTACACATACCGAGAGAGGATTTCGATCGAATTCTGGTGTTCCTTTTCAGTGGGTAAGTTCATATATTTCTAATGATTTCAATGCACTCACTGCTTCGAATAGCTACTCTGCAAAAGATCTGACCGTTGGTTTTCTATCGTCCATGCTCAAGATGTCTGTGTTCCTGGAGATCACAGACGGGGAGGAATTTGCAACTGAAAAACTCCCCAAACTCCCAGAGTTTACCCCCGTGCTTCAATTACACTTAGCTCACCTGCATCGTATCGACAAGTGGGTAGACGTTTAGGCAGCTTCTAATGACCCCAACCACAGAACTCAATCCTATCGACGTGAATCTGATTGGGCTTCCATTTTTCCACATTTTGATGAAGGCAAAGGCGACAATCGACCAGCATCGCCGAAGCATCGCTTTCTTCGCTCCAGATGCTGTGATTGACCCATTGTGCAGAAAGAGTACCACCTGCAGTAACTCATGGATAGTGGAATGGTGGCAGGGTCTTGCGAAACAACCTCTTCATCCTGATGCCACCCTCACCGAATCTGAAATCTTGGCTGGTTTTGATACCATGATGATTCCAGGAATGTGCGACTCCTGTCAAGCATGGTCAATTGCATGGGTGAAGGCAAAGAAGGTGTTTGAAAAAGAGCAAACTTTCATTCAGGCTGCTGTGACTGAGGTGATGGACTTGCAGACCGATGAACCGATCAGGGCTTCCATGCGAGTCAATATTATTCAGTAGACATGTCATTATATACCTTGAAAAAAATGTATTGTGGATATCATCACTTCACAGTTTCATCATAGTATTAATACACCGGTGGGTTTTGATTTGCGTGCCATAGGACTTGCACACGCTGTAATGTATGACTTTGTGCGCACCATGACATGCGCAAACAAACACTTAGTTGTGGAATACCACCCATCGATACCATCCATCAATCCCTCAATGCCACCACAAACATTGCAATGTACAGTGAAAAAAATTAGTTTTGATTAAAAGGATGATACGTTACTGACTAAACCAACTTTGAAACAAAAGCAACGACTGTGGGATACGAAACAAAGCAACAAATATGGGTTACTACGAATCAAGAGGACCGTCAAATTCTGCAACATCATCTAGTTGGCTGTAAATGATTCTTCCTTTTTTCCTTGAGGGCGACAGAGATGGTAGTACCGGTGACGGATTCATATTCCTTCTCTTTCCCTCCATCACTAACTTCCTCTGCACAAGATAAGCAGATTCGTCCTCGGTACCTTCATTGTCAATCTGAAACTGGTGAGTCTCATGTGTGTTACTTTCTTGGAGTACTGCAAGAGCTGCTTTCTCATCAACATTCAGGTCCTCGATAATGAGCAAAATAACCATTTCTGGAATCAAAATTCAATCGATAAACTTGTGTGTTGGGATTGCGTGGATTGTGGATCGGTTAGATGATGTAACCCAATCCTGCAAGACTTGGGATATCACAGCATAGCCCCTTTCACCATAGCTATATCATGACATCAGTGGATGATCCAATCCAGAGCTCAACAACATACTATCCCGTACCCCGACCATACCGTTTACCAAAATCAATCTCTCCTTCGATGCCCATTGCACGGTTTGCCCCAATATCCAGGACCAAGGTGCTGAAGAACTGGAAAAATATGGAGTCCCTGGGATCATCGATGATCTCTGCCAGCGCATCTGTGAGATTGGCTACCCTGTCTCTCAGGCTCTCAAAGTCGATCATTTGTGGCCAGCGCCGGTTAATCGCTCTAGATGGCAGCAATGCCTTGGCGTGGTATTGGTGGGTTTCATCTTCCACAATGGATTCCTTTATACTCGACTCTGTGCTTAGTTTGTCCATGCTCGTCTCATCCATTTCGGAAACCTCGACAATGTTTTGAGATGCTTCTGCAACAAATTCAGCCCATGATTGTTGCGGAGAGCCTGCATGCTTGTACTTTGATACAAGATGAGTATTTTCTTTGTAAATCCTGTAATGTTTGTGGAACATTGATTGGTGGTATAATAGACCGAAGACCATTTCGAACGCAGTATCTTGATGAATGGTCGGCCGACGCTGCGCCCGCAACTGCTCTATTCGTTCAAACCCCTCGAAGATATCCACAGCAAAGAAGGACGTCGGCCATGCCCTTTCGCCATTATGCAAGTATTTTCCTACCCATGGGCAGTCACCTAGTGCTGCACTATGCAGTGAAAATGCATGATCTACATTCAAGTCCCCGCAATTGTCATTTGATGTTAATTTTTTGGGCGAGATTGTAGGGGCTGTCGATGATGACCTTGATGCGGGTAAATCCCTGCTGTATTTTGCTTTGGATGGGCTTTCTGACGTTGCCTTGGGACCAGGGTGTATGTTCAAAGTCTTCACATTGTCCTGGACCAAGGTGTTGGCAAAGATCTGTCCATTTTTAACCCCACTAGGACTTTGTACGAGACTGTTTGGATCTGGTATATTGTCTCAAGTATGTTTCTTGCTGATTGTGCCTGTACCATTTAACTTATCTATCTCCACATCCAAACCAGGGCAATCTTGCAGACGAGGGCCAATGATGCCACCGGAAAGTTTTCGAAAAAGAAGGGTTTCACCAGTTTCCACCTGCCGAATGGTATCAAAGGTGTGGCAGTCCCAGCGCTTTTGGGAACGATTATACGTTTCAACCCGTTTTTGCATTGACAAACCCAAGACTTCCACCAGTTCAGGATAATCTTTGATTCGGAAATCGGGAAAGGTTTCTACTCGCAATGGTAATACAATTGGCTGAAATCCCTCCTAACTCAGGTGTATCAGAAGATTCTTTGTTGGTCAGGGAAAGCGATCTACCTGGTACCACAAAATAGCTGTAACCTGCATCATCTTTTGTTGTCGTGATTGCAGCACGGCATCTTTAGTGTTGGTACGTCGATCGTCATCTTTTCCAGCCATTCGACATGCTTCTAACCAGGCTGGCATGGTTGATTGCCACATAGTCGCAATTGGTATAGCATGATTTGCTCTCAGAGCTGGTCGCAGTGTCGGGGTGGTATTGACGTGAATCATCGGAACAGGCGGGAGAAACATAGGGGTCATGGAGCATGGTGTTGGACGCGCATCTTGCAGAACCATGGGTAGTTGCTGATCGGTTCTCTGTGCAGACTCTTGTCTATGCGTTTCTAGTGACCTATGGCCTGTTTGTGCCTCATGTACTGCAACCCGCAATGCCGTCGGACCTGGCACTACTGGCTGGGGGAATGTAAACAGCATTGGATCCAATGGTTCTCCAGCTGGCGACACAGGCGGTGGCATGGATACCGACCTTGATGCCTGCACTCCAAGCTCCGGCAACGGGTAGTGTATTGCACGGGTAACCCCCGTGTACTTTTGGGGATACCCGTACCCGTACCCATGAATACCTAAGGCATGGCACGGGTATACCGCGGGTCAGAATTCCTGACACCGCACCTGTACCCGCGGAAACCGTACCCGCTTCGATGACGGGTACAGCCCGTACCCGTTATCTGTGGGTACCCGCTGTGTTCCATCCTAACTACCTCGCGAACAACGGGGATGCGTCAATTGACGCGCTCCATCTGTTTTCGCGAGGTTGGATGGGGCCGGGGACTTTCCATGGGCGTCCGCACGTCAATTGACGCGGCCGGAGCGTGTTCGCGAGGTGGGACCGTTGTTGCTGTGTCCGTCTTCGTCCTCGCCTCGTCCATTCCCCTCGTTAGCCGATGTCGTTGGGACTGGATTGGGGGGACATACCTGGGTTGGTAGGTGGGTGCACCACCCTCCCGGCTTTCCTTTCTTTCGTTGTCGTCGCCATCGCGACTTTGGTGGTTCGTTTTTGGCGTGCGGGGTTGTCGTGGTTGTCGTTGTCGTTGTCGTTCGTGGGTTTTCTTGTTGTCGTTGTTGTTGTGTTTGCGCTTGTCACGGTTGTGGTAGCAAATATCATGCGAACTTAGCAAAAGTAAAGAAATTAATGTGAAAATAAAGTAAATAACAAAGAAAAAACCTACCTGGGGCTTGGGTTGACAGACCCGTGAAAACCCGTCACCCGCGGATAACGGGTACGGTTTTGACAAGGTGTGCAAACCGAAACACCGTACCCGTACCCGAATTACCCGTTTTGGAATAACTGCGGGTAAACCTGTACCCGTGCTGTGCCCTATGAATACCTGTACCCGTCACTGCGGGTACGGGTTTTGTGCCGGGTCTTTTTTTTCCTACCCGTACCCGACCCGTACCCGTACCTGTACCCATAGCAGGTAACCCACGGGTCTCACACTCGTGACACCGGACATGCAGCCCTTTGACCTCGCGACACCAGACATGTGTCAATTGACACACACCGTGTGAGCATGAGGTGGGATGGGTGCGGGCCTGGTGCAGCGTAGTTGGTGGGTGGTGGGCGCAAAGCTGGGGTGATTGTGTCATTGGACCCCTGGGCCGGTGGACGCCTGGGCCAGTGGATGCGTGGGCTGGTGGACATGTGGGCTGGTGGACGCGTGGGCTGGTGGAATTGCCAGTGAGAAACTCACCTGGCGACCGGGGAGTGGGTGCACTACACCCCCGGTCTTTCTTCGCTTGGCGTGGACACAAGGTGAATGGGGGTGGATGTCTTTGGGTGCTCTGGCCCATTGCCGACCAGTATGCAGGGGCCTGGGATAAGTCTTGAGCCCTGTTGTCCTGCTTGGTGCCTGTTACCTCGCAAATGACGTCGACGCATCAGTTGACGCGTCAGGGCGTGTTCGCGAGGTATGGTGGGGCCTGGGATGAGTCTTGAGCCTCGTTGTCCTTCTTGGTGCCTGTTACATCGCGAACGACGACGACGCGTCAGTTGACGTGTCAGGGTGTGTTCCCGAGGTATGGAATTAGTCCATGTCAATGGAAGTAGAATCTGAATACGTACCTGGGCCGGTAGGTGGGCGCACCACCCTCCCGGCCATCCTCTCCATTGCCATTGTCGTGGTCTTCGTCACCGTGGTCTTCTATCATCTTGTTGTCGTGCCCCGTTGGATTGTTGCGGTTGCAGTTGAACCCGACGCGTCATTCGTGTGACTGAATGTCACGGGTACACGGGTTACCCGTCGCGGGTACGGGTAATCGCACGGGTACAAATTGCTGTACCCGTACCCGCACCTGTGGCTGTACCCACGGCAAAACCTGCGGGTTTACCCGTACCCGTGCAATACACTAGCCATGGGATACAATGCTTCCGCTCCTGACAAGGAGGGCGGTGTACCCCTTTCGCAGCCGCATCTAGAGCAGCATCTCTGCAACATTTCCGACACATAAAATCTGTACATTCGGTGTGTCCTGATGTTCTGGTGCCTTTCACTGACTTACAGGTTTCCCTAGCACAGAATATTCCACCATTCAGATGTCAAAGCTTTGCCATGATGGCTTCTCGAGTGGCAGGGCCCTCCACCGGTGGCCTTTGGGAATAGAATGAAGGACTATTGACAAGTGATGGAGATTGGGAATGGAACGAAGGACTATTGACAAGTGATGGAGCTTGGGAATGAAATGAAGGACTATTGACAAGTGGTGAGGGTTGGGGAAGAAACGGGAGAGGTAAATTGTTTGGAACGAGTGACGGAAGTTGGTTGGCATTGGGAATGGTGTGATGTATGGGTATAGTTGACGTGGCCTGGTTATTGGGCATAATATTTTGGAGTATTGTTGGATCTTCTCTCGCAGCTTGAACGAGTGATAGTGCGAAATCTGGATCTAAAGGATGGGAATGAAAGACTGTGTTGCGACAGGACCTGTTAGAACACTACTTAGGATTAGTTATCTTCTTGACCGGTATATCAAAAAAAAAAATACTGTTTGTTGGATGCAGTTCTTGTTCTCTATTTTCCCAGTTCCTTTATTAACAGAAGGAGGGTTCAATAGGTTACCGCAATGTTCGCAAGGAGTGGACAACATTTTGGTTTGTTGAATAAAAATATTTATTTATGTATTTAGAGATTACATAGTTGCGCGATGCGTGCGATGCCGAGGCCCTGAGTTTCAATGTTAGCGCACTGAGTTTGAAACTAATGGACATGTCCACAAGTCCCATGGACTAAGTCGGCGGCGGTCAGACATTGTGAAATCCGTCACGGTGATCAGATCGTTTTCAAGGCCGGTTGCAACCGCACTTCTCAAGATTTTGGGATCATTGGATTCCAACAGTTTGACGAGAGCTGGCATGGTGTTTGCCTTCACTGAAACCAACCTCGCACTTGGAAGGGCATTCATGTCAATCAAGGCCAACGCTGCACCTTCCTGGAGAGCGCTGTTGTCTGAGGCAAGAAGATGTATGAGGTCGTGAATGATATTAAAGTCGAGGGCGATGATCTTTGCAGGGCCATGATGAGAAATCCTTGCCAAAGCGCTCACAGCTAAGGTTTTGACTTTGACAGAATGGTGAGAGAGTAACTGAATAAGTGGTGGCACTGTGCCGGCTCTCGTAGCCGCAGCCCGTGCGGCGTCCTTCGACCAACAAATATCCCGTAGGGCCTTGCAGGCTTGTTGTAGGACGAGGGTGTCATTGGATGCCAGCAGTTTAACGAGAGCTGGTACGGCACCTGCCTCCACTGACACCATGTCTGCATCTTTGAGGACGTTGATGGATGCCAAGGCACGTGCAGCATTCTCCACCGTAGCGGTGTTATTGGAGGCAAATAGCTGTACGAGAGCTGGGATGGCATTTGACTGCAGTGCGGTAGCCCTTGCTTCATTGCTCGTCGTAATTTTTGCTCGTCGTAATTTTTGCCAATTGCTCTACAGCTGCTTGTTGTACCTTGCTACTGTCTGAACGGAGATGGCGAACAACTTCCAGTGCCGACCTAGTACGACGAACTGCATTGACTGTCAAAGTGATCTTCAGTGACAGGCTCATTGTGACCTGGGCCTCGTTATCAGTGGAACCGTCTATGTTTGCTGTAGCGATTGAAGTGCTATAAACTCCATGGCATTCGGAAGATGTCTCAAATGCAGATATCACCTCTTCCGATACCTTGGTAAACACCCACTGATTCCCGGGGTTATTCGGTGAATGTGCGTAGGTAACCTGCAATAATGTGTTACCGTTTGAGATGGGTATGATGAACGTTAACTTACAGGAGTTTCATCCTTGCTGCCTGGAAGACCCCAGTAACCTCTTGTAGAGCCGATGCTTCAACGTAATGCTTCAATGTACTGTGGACAGCTGCCTGCCACCAACTACTCACACATACTGACCCTTTCTCATTTCTTTGATCGTCCATTCCTGAGCACGATCAGCCCCGAGGATGCTCTCTCCAACATAGGCCTTGAGATGGCTGTTTGTAAATGAACCATGTCCACAGTTGTTAATCGTGTAACTGCCGTTGTCACACTAACTCAATTGTCTTTCGAGTAGAGTAAGGTGTCCGCGGCCCAGCTCTGAAATCAGAAGCTGGGCCCTGAAAAGAAAGATGTATATCAAGGAGAAATACAAATGTGAGGCTGCAGGAAACAAAAGAGGCTGCGGAACCGTAAGAGGCTATTGGGTGAAAATGGTTCATTATAATTTTTTTTTTTTTTTTGTGGCTGTGTGAGATGTCAGGCACGGTGGTGTGCGGGTTAGAACGAAGGAAAGAAAAGGGGAAAGAGGAAACGGAACAGAAGAAACAGTGACTGGGAACAATGGGAAGCAGCCAGGAAGAAAGTCAGGATCGGCAGAATAAAAAGGCGGCCTGTAATGCAGGGTGCCAGCGGATGTAAATCTGCCAGGCGTCGGAAGCCCAATGGCCAATGCTCTGAATCAAGTACAGGGGTATGCTGGCGCTGGCGAGGTCGGTGGCACCGCCGGAACGAAGTGATTGAATGCCAATGGAGGGGTCAGGGAAGTGTCGCCATAGACGGCGAATAAGCCAGGAGCGGACGGGAATCTGACCGTTGGAACGCAACCACAATTCGGGGTGCATGGGGAAAAGTCGGTCGCGGGAGTGCACGTAGGCGAGGAAGATCGTGAGGGGGTCGTGTGCGGAATCCTGTGCATGGATGAGCACGCGACTGCCTTTGAAGAAGTGGTCGGCCTTGTGGCCAGGCAGGAAAAAATCGAAAGAAGAGGACTGGAGCTGAACGCTGTCGTGCAGGGTGACCTTCCGATAGTCTTGTAAGGGCACGTGGTCGGGCCAGACAAGTTCACCCAGCCGGAGAAGGCCGTGGAAAGCTACAGTGGTGATAGCGGCGAAAAGGCGGTCGTCGTGCGAAGGAGAGGCCGTGTATGAAGAGGTGAGGGAGTCGAGGTTGTCATGGGTCAGGGGGCGCTTATGAGCGGTCCCGACGGCACGCAATTTCTTGCAACCGGCCAAGGTTTTGGACACGAGAGGATTACGGCAGGAGGCGCGGATGTCTGGGTAGAACGGTTCGAGCTGGTTGCAAATTCCAGAGAGGTAGTTGTTGACGGACTGGGGCTTAATGTGGTGACAACTAAACGGCGAAAAAACTAAGGGAATCGGGGGTGGGGGAGTTGGGGAGATGGTGTGCGGCGCAGAAAGTGAGGTAAGAGTGCAAGGTGGAGGAGTAAGTCACGGCAGTAGCAGGCTCAATGGAGCAACCGATCGCGATGGCACGTTCGTGCCTGAGCCTGTCAATCGACCAGGGTTGCCATGATGGTTGCCTGGCCGATCGTTTTGGCGTCGTCAACATTGCGCTGCCCCCAGCAGCACATGAGGGGGTTCAAAGGGGGTGATGGAAAGGGAAGGAAAAAGCTCTTGTGCGAAGGTGAAGCGTCCGCGAGAAAGGGCATCAGCGACGTCGTTGTACAAACCGGGTAGAAAGTCGACGCGGAAGGTAAATCCATGTAGGAGGGAGAGTTTGATGGCGGTGAGGAGGATCGGGTTGTAAAGTGGGGTCGCTCGAAGAGTGTTGAACATGTTGATGGAGTTGGAGTTGTCACAATACACGACGACACGTCGAGGCAGTGGCTTGACGTGGAGGGTAACGTGCAGTAAAGCGGAGAGTACTGTGAGGGCTTCGAGGTAAAATATGGAGTAAGGATGCCCGTCAGGCAGGGTGTGGGCGTGCCCAGTCAAAAGCTGGGGTGACCAGAAACCAAGGCCGGCGAGGCACGCATCAGAGTAGAAAGAGATATCGGCGTCACATGCAGACCAGGTGGTGGAGTTGAGAATGTGTATTCCGTCGGATCATTCAATTTCATCCGCAACCCAGAGGAGCTCTCGGGTCATGGTGCTGTTGATCCAGATGGGTTTCTGGGGCGCGGATTTACCGCTCATCTTGTGGTAAGTCATGGACAGGCCGGGCCGCAGTAGAGGATACACATTGAGGGCCCAGTTGATCCAGCCAGCAATCTTCTGGAAATCACGAAGGAGGCGACGCTGCCCAAGGGAGGCAAAACATCGGATGGCGGCAACAAGTTCTGCGCATTGGAGAACGGATCTCCGGACCTCAGGGGAAGAGCTCAGAGGGAGCCGCAGCGGGGAGGGGAAAGCTAAGGAAAACCCCTGGATGGATGACTAAGCTACTACAGGAAAGGAAATCTACTAACTAAGGGTCTCTGGGGTCCTAGGGGCTAGCAGCTACTGCTGCAGCGTTGATTGGGAGCCATCGTGATGGTCATCGCATTGGGGTCGACGAGGAAACCGATGATGGACAGGGCAGGGCCCCATTCTTGTTTACTCTCGGCGTGAGGTACACCAAGTGCATCCCATAATTGGAGAAGACGAGCTTGCTTAGTCAGCATCAATTTTTGATAAGGTTCGTACCATGTGAGGCTGTCCGCAAATTCCCATGAGAAATTGTCGTCAACGTAAGTAAAGATGTCGATCAAGAGTAGAACGTAAATGGCGATCCAGGTTACCAAGCAGGCAAAACTAGCAAAAATGTGACCACCGGCTCCATTACCGAAGTGGTTGCAACGATTCACGGAGTGTTTGCCATTGAATGTCATGATTTGTCGAATTTGCCAAAGGGGTGCCATAGGGATGAGGCGATACGCGCGGGAGATATCAGACTTGAAGACAACGAGCTTACGACCGGGGTGTTGAGCGTGTGCAAGGCGAAGCACGTGACCGAGGTGGTGGAGGTTGTCCATACGTACGAAACGGTCCTCTTTGGGGATCAAGGAGTTCTGTGCAAAAGGTTCTGCGCTCTGGTCGATGACCATGCGCAAAGCCGTTGAGTGGGGTTTCAAAACAACTCCGAGGGGCATGCTGTGCATGCCTGGAAGTAGTTCCCTCCCAAAAGGGGGAGAAAATTGGCCCAGGGCGATTTCGACGTCGCATTGCTCCAGCAGGAAAGCGCGATGTTTGGGGTCCTTGACAGGTCGGAAGGAGTTATCGTGAGTGATGGGATACAAAGGGTCGTCGGTCTGCGCCCAAGGCCAGAAACCTTTGCGCAATCCCCGGCATACCGAGAGAACAAAAGGCTGATTAGGATGTGTGGAAAGGTAAGAGTGAAAAATGTCCACTTTGATCGGTGTGATGATTGGAAAAAGATGGGGGTGCAGACGAATGGTGTTGTTCGCAGCGGTATTGTGAAATTCATTCTTGGGTATGCAAGGGACCACCAATTCCAGGGTGCTAGCTAAACCGGTCGTCAGTTTGGGATGGAGGACCGGGTCCCACACAAACTC
Organism: Hygrocybe punicea; assembly: GCA_963556145.1. Lineage (NCBI taxonomy): Eukaryota > Fungi > Basidiomycota > Agaricomycetes > Agaricales > Hygrophoraceae > Hygrocybe > Hygrocybe punicea. The sequence goes on from OY744464.1 coordinate 6,235,093, forward strand.
CCTCGCATATTTGGGCTGGTTTACCCAATGACTAAACCTTTCGGATGGATTGAGTGGTGCATTCCATGGCGTGGTGGCCACCTTTCTGGCATTTCGAGCAGACATGGGCATAATTACATTTACCCCCGTTGTTTGGGCACTTGCCGTCGTTCCATCGGCAGCAGGGGTCACGCTTATGGGAAGGGTGCCGCTCGCCCTTGCCATCGTTGCGGCGGCCGTGAAGCCCGTCCCAGGACTGGATCCAGTGAAGTTGCAGGTCGGTGAACTCATGGATGTCGGTGAGTAGAAGGTCCCGTCGTTGTGCGACTCGGATACGTATGCCTTTGTCGAAATTAATGATTTGTTGATGCTGGTCGACCAGGAGCACGGCGAAGAGCCCAGAGATATATTTACCGTACTTCCGGAACTCGCTGTGTCGCAGTGGAAAAACATAGATAGTGGCTTCGACGGTGGGTTCCCAGGCCGTGATCCATTCTCCATGAGATGTGACGGTCTTTGCTGGTGCGCAGTTACCAAAAGAGATGTCGAGGGATCCAACATGCTCGTGTCATTTGGCCTCTGAGACGGAGAACAAACCGGAGATGACGTGGTCGAGGTCGACTGATCGGCCTGAGACGAGGTGGTCCACTCGCTAACCGGGAATTGTGGGCAATCGGGGGAGTTGAGGATCGAGTTAACGGTGAACTTGATAGTGTTGCCGAAGTTCAGTTCGGTCCGGTTCCGACCCTTTTTGGCGGAACCACGAACTGAACTTCGGGTCCGGTTTGGCGCATGGCCAAACCCGGACCCAGACGGCATCGAACCGTCTCTTCGCATTCGGTCTGGGTTCAGACGCGGTCTGAAACCCAGACCGAGGTGGGCTCACCCCGTCCGTTCTCCTCGCGAATTGCAGGCACGTATCAATAGATACGGCGCTGCACTTCGCGAGGTAGATGGGTGCGGGGGAGCCCTCCGGTGTCCCCAAGGGATGTGGAGGGACAGGGGGTCTTGTCCCGTGGTCCCTGCATGGCATTGCCAGCGCTGCTGCTGCCAAGTCCTCGTCGGGGCGGTGGTATGGTTGTGGTGGTATTGCTGCCACGGCTGCTGCTGCTGCTGCTGTTGTCGCCGTTGCTGCTGCCGCTGTTGCTGTTGTCGCCGTTGCCGCTGCCGCTGTTGCTGCTGCTGCTGCTGCTGCTGCTGGCCGTCGCCGTCGTCATTGCCTTGCCGCCGCTGGTGGTGGTGGTGTTGCGGCTGTCCCATGTCCGTTGGCATTGGATGGCTTGGTGCAGCAGCATCAGCAGCTGCTGCTGCCGGCACTGCTGCTGTTGTCCTCTTCGGGTGGTGGTATGGTCGCGGTGGTGTTGCTGCCACGGCTGCTGCTGCCGGCGTTGCTGCTGTTGCCGGCGTTGCTGCTGTTGCCGGCGTTGCTGCTGCTGTTGCAGGCGCTTCTGCTGCTGCCAGTGCTGCTGATGGCCGTTGCCGTCGTCGTTGATGCCGTTGCCATTGCCACCGCTGGTGGTGGTGGTGGTGGTGGTGGTGGTGTTGCGGCCGTCCCGCGTCCGTTGGCATTGCGTTGATCCATGTTGTGCCGGGTCATGTGCTCGTGATGTGGTCGCAGTCAAGTTGCCTGTGGCAGATAATATTAGTAAAGGTAACAAATTTTATGAGACTTACCTGTGTTCATTGGCCTTGCGTTGTTGCGGTGTTGGTGAGGAAAACCTACGTGTAATGGTCACATGATACTGTTTACCACGAACAAGTAAGTAAAGAAATACGAAAAACAAATGAAATAAATACCTTAAAAATATCCGCGTTCGCGGTTTGGACGCGGTTTGGAGCCGTTCAGGAAATCTGGCAGGCCTCGAAACCCAGAACTGAACCCGCGGTCTGGTTCAGCACTTGGCTGAACTTAGACTGAACCTAGGGTTCGGTTCGGGGTTTGAACCAGGTTCGGCTAGGTTCGGAACCGAACTACGGCAACACTAGAACTTGACGTCCCTCGTGAAGTTTTCGAGGGAGACTCTCGCTTCTTGGAGCAAAACGGGGAGTTCCGTAGGATGGACCGATTGCCTGACGACCCATGGAAGAAGAGAGACGTTGACCCTCCGTTTGGGAGGGTGAGCGTTCTCTTCGTCTCCTTCGTCGTCCGAACTGATCGCGTGCTTAGTCGATTTAAGAGGCTTCTTTGTGATGGAGAAAAGGTCGTGCGCTGGAGGGTCTTGGCGGGATGGCTCGATCGGTATGTGTGTCTCTGTTTTCAGTCTCTTGGTTCTCATCATCAAATTCAGCCATCGGGTTCGTGGCCTCTGCTGGGGATTGTCCTCCGGATTGCAATTTGTCGAAATTGTTGAGCATCCTGCAATACGATCTAAAAGCCTCTCTGGAGGCGTAGTCGTCTTCTCGATTGATCGGCAGGAGGAGTGTGAGGTCGAGGATGGCTGAGATCTTGTCTCTACATCCACTTTGTACTCCTGCACAATTCGGGTGCAGTCGCATCTAACTTCTGCAGTGGAAGAACTGGAGGTTCTCCCGTTATGAGACGAGCTTTGCGTTTGCGTTGGTACGTCGGAAAATTCTTCATTGGTCATGAAAATATATGTATTGATGGGAGGTACGACAAGTGAGAAGGCACGAAAGCAAGGGGGTGGTGGAACGGGAATCCTGAACCAGGGGTAGGGGGGGGGGTCCGGCCGGGGCCCTTAAATTTTTTTCTGACTTGGGTTCAAGTGCACCCTAAAATGGACATAGTGCCTAATTTCTTTGCTTCTCGAGTCACAGCTTACAATTACCTTGCTTGGCAAGGTTGCTGAGACTCCAACAACATGAAGAAGGGGCTGTCAAAGCAAGAAGCAGCTGTCGATGGATCAATATATCATAAATAAAAATTTTATTCATTGATCTACACAGTTGTTAGTACATGGCAAAGCAGAAGAGGTAAGCATTTGGGTAAGTCCAATTTGTCCTACACTGTACTGACACTCTTACCAGTCTTATTTCACATGCTTTAATTATGATTTTGCTCCACAAAACTGGCACTTATATTTTCTCTCTGTGACTGATCATGAGCTGCAAACCAAATGGTAAAAAGTGGTGCCACTAATAGCATGATATATGATATATGATCTAGTACATATAGTATCTTGAGAGACAAAATTCCATATCTAGATTGGTTTGTCACAAAAAACATACATACACGTGATCTAAACATACCTTATATGGAAGGAAGGGGGGGTTCCAAACTGGCCCTTAAAATAAAATATGAGTGTATATCGGAAATTCCCATTCCGCCACCCCCTTGCACGAAAGTGGAAGACAACTGAAAATAAGAAATAAAAGAAAGGTGAGGGAGAGAGAAAAAATAAGTAAACAGCTTACTCGAGGTGAGACTGAGAGAGGTCCTAGGGATAGGAGTCCACCTCGAGAAGTGTTTATAAAGGTAAAAAGGGGTGAAGTGAGACAACGGTCAAAAGGTCCCTGAAGGGGAAAGGATGAAGTGAAAACAAAGGGGGCGCACAGGCCTCAAGTCAAGCAGCAGTTGACTGAATGTGGGAGGATGATAGTGAACCCAAAGCTAATTCGAGCATGATTAGACTACAGTAAATATTTTATTTAAAAACCAAGTAACTGCCATTGTTGAGCAGCACAATCTTCCACTGCATAAGTCAGTCCAAGATCTACAGGTAGAAGCATGCAAACCTACCTTCTCACTAGAACCACCAGCCTGAGACTCGTCGTTGGTTGAGACAGCGTTTTGAAACTTGACGTTGGTGATAATATATCTGCCAGTGTCCAGTGAAGCCATGGAAGCTGGTGCAGTGGATTCAACGCAGTATCAATGGATCAATGGTGCCGGCGTCTGTTTCCCATCGCCAGAGCACAGGCTTGCATTGTTGGATGTGCCCATTTCAGGTGGGTTTGATGCACCAAATTTATTATTATGATAATAAGTCTAGAATTTATTTTTTGTTGTCAAGGATGTTGGTTTCGTTGTGAAGGAGGAATTGAACGTTTGAACATGAATATGACTTGAAACTTTGGATATGTGCATGAATGTGAAATGAGCGATTAATAAGTTCGGGACCGTACTAGTTTTTTACTGTACAGAACGGACTTCATGAAGGCTCCATTGCTAGACCTCCCCCACCAACTATACAGAAGCCACAACGTGTTCATGCACAATCCCATTTCTTCTCAAAGATGCCCTTGCTTGCTGCATCACGTTGTTGACGAGTGCACCACGTTCCACAGTGATCATTGTGCCGTGGTTCTCCACGATGCCTTCCTCAGAGACATGGTACGGACCGTGCAAGCCGGTCGGATACAGCCAAAACACAAGTCCAACGGTTGTCCTTCCAGCTTCATCCACTGCACCTTCTGATGTGATGTAGCGCTTTATGGCAGCAAAGTCATCCACATCTGATAGCTTGTCGATGGTACTGGCTGCGAGCAGTGCACAAAGCAAAGCATAACTGTTGGTGCCTGTGGAACGGGCATTGGTGAATGGTCCTTGGCGTGCAGCTATGTTCCTGGTTGACATAATCTGAGGTCTTGGGAACGTTAATACAACAACGAAGGATGAGCGATTGAGCCACAGAGCTTACTGATGTTTTCTCGGTTTTCGCTGAGATAGGAGTCTCTGAGAGGTGCTGTATATAAGTATCCATTCTTGCGTCGGCAATTCGCGCCCAAGGTACTACCGTAACCATCGATAATCAAGTGAACTTCCCAGCCTATAGTTATTCCTTCTTTGCGGCACGCTCAATGCCTTGTTGTCCGTAAGTTACCGCGATAATCAAGCGCCAGTGTATGCCCAAAGCTGTCGATGCCTGTGGGATGGGCATCGGTGAATGGCCTTGTGTGCAGTAATGTTCTTGGTTAGTTCTTGGGAACGTTGATATAAGAACGATGATTGCTTGTGGCCTGCTTATAACAATGGTATATTCTTATGGCGTGCACCTGACTGACCGTCCACCTGTCATGTGCTCCTTCCCTTTTCCTTCCGCTATGCCCGTCATTTCCCGCCTGTCTTACCCTCTTACTCATCGTCTCACCCTGTCTCATTCTACTCCAACTTTATTCCGTTGTCTTCATGCATGTCACCCAAAGGGTTTTAACCACATCATTTGCCACCTTTCTCAAATTTCAACGTGCTTCGTCATCATGCCTGGCTATGCCCATATTGCCAGTCTTCTCCCTTGCTCACACATTTGACGTACCAATCCCGATAAACCACGTACCCTCACTTTAGACGGCGAAATCGTGTTGGGCACTAGCGATGATGGGTGTGTGCAAACCGTCCGCGCCCTCCTTCAATATTTTCTACCCTTCGACACCAACCTTGAAGGCGGCCTCCATTTTGTTGAAGGCTGCGTCTCCTCTATCGACAGCACCATCGTCGCAGGCGACGGGTACGACGTGAACGATTACGACTTCCTCATCGAAGCAGAACGTATACACGTCATTGCAGGCGACGTTCAAGTCGAACTGTTGCAACCTTTTGTCACCATTGCCGGCATCGTATGTGCTCTCTCTCAACAATCTCTTCTTTACCTCTTTTTCATCATCTGTTACAGTCAGGCCCTCAAAAAAATGAACGCGAGTTCCAAATGGATGTCAAACAATGGTGTGTTGGCCAACAACGACTTGCAGGCATCGTTTGTCATTTCCCCGCAACGAACCGTCGTTTCCGTGACAAAGCCCCCACACCTCGACAAGGTGCTTCCATTTGTGTGAGTGGCTGCATAGCGACCCCTGCCATCACCTCCGAGGGCGACAACGCTGTGAAAAGGATCGTCCTTGAAGCCAAAGATATTGCTTTCTTGGCCCCGGATGCGGACGCTGTTCCTGTCTCTCCACCAAAAGGTGTCTACTTAAATCTTTTCCATTCGAGCCATCGTGACCGCACCTCCCATAGGAAAACCTTCTGCGTTTATGTGGGGTTCCAGTGCCACCGGCCCTTCTAAGGGAAAACGCCGTCATGACGATGTCAGTTAACTGTTGTTTCAACTTTATCTGAAGATTCTTTCCACATTAGCCCCTTTTCCCTTATGTGTAAACATTTTTTCCCTTCTTAATAAATGTGAGCCACGGTTCGCCTCCGTCTTCATCGCCACCATGCCTTTACCAAAAGCAAAAGAACGTGAACGTGGGCGCAAACGTCGAACTGACGCAACATACAACCGTCATCAAGCAAAGTTGAAGAGAAGCCACCGCCATTCATGCACCATTGCTCCTTCCGAAACTATACTTCCGTGGTGGGAACGCTTTCACACCAGCATGACACGCAACCGCTGGCAACGGCCGACTTGGAATCGTACATGCCGCAGATGTAATGCACGCCTTCTGAAAGGCGAAGACAATGATTTCTGCTGCAATAAACAAAAGTCAATCGTCCCGTCACTACCTCCACTTCCTGCGCGGCTAGCGCATCTCCTGCAACACGACACACATTCTCGAAATCTCTCTACACAATCACGCCAACTGAACAACTTATTTTGCTTTACGGCAATTGGCACAACCGGCGGCTTTCAACACTTTCAATCTGGCCCAGCCGCTGTTGCCGTTAGCGGCCGAACGTACCATCGTGTCTTTGACATCCGCGCTCAAAATCATAGCATGCATTGGTTTCTGTATGATGAAACAGCCAGGGAAGCGAAAGGAATGGAATTCAAAGTCCCTCCCACTTGGATCCGAGCATTCAAGGCTGACCTCGAGGATTGTAACCCATACATTCATAACCTGCGACGTTTTGATACCATCCCCAATGGCACTTCCTGCACGTTGGAACTTGCCGAGGTCTCCTCTGGAGGCGATTTTGCCGCAATCATCCATCACGGCATCTGCGCTGCTACCACACCACGTAGCGTTCTCATCTACAGAAACTCAGATATTGCACCTACATTCATATCCATCTTTTCACGCCATTACGAGCCATTACAGTACCCCCTACTTTTCCCACATGGTACGCCTGGGTGGGGCGGCCTGCCAACTGCTGATGGCTCAGACAACAACAATGGCCACCCCCCCTTCACGCAACACATTTGGTATCGGCATCATCTTCTCACCGATGAACGCTTCCTGTCCTTTGGTCGGCTCACCGCCGAATATGTTTGTGACATGTACTCTCGCATCGAAGAAGAAAGGCTTGGTTATCACCACCGGTCGCTCGAGAAATTAAATGAAGATGATGTGCTTCATAACAGTGATTTAATTTTACCTGCAAGCTTTCTTGGCTCACGCAAGTGGGCTGCAGAACAAACCGCTGATAGTTTGGCACTCACTCGCGTTTATGGCCGCCCATCTCTTTTCATTACGATGACGTGCAATCCTGATTGGCCCGAGATTACTGAATGTTTAAAACCTGGCCAACGTTCTTGTGATGCTCCTGTCATCGTTTGCCGTGCGTTCAAGCTACGCTTACAGCGACTGTTAACGATCTTACATTCAAGATTTGGCATTTGCGTGTACATGATTAAAGTGATTGAATTCCAGAAACGTGGCTTACCACACGCACATATCATTATGAAAGTAAGCAGCATCTCATTTGTGCTAATGTCAACACCATTTTAAAACTGCTCCATGCATTACAAGGTCCTGCCTGAATTACCTTTTGCATCCATTGATAACATTATCAAGGCCACGCTCCCTACAGACAACCCTTCCTTGCGCACGAAAATTCGCAAGTATATGACGCATTCGAAAGACCACCTCACGCGTGAAACCAGTCGTTGCCAAAAAGGTAACATCTGCATCTATGGATTTCCACATGGAGTCACCCCAAACACATGGATAGACGACGATGGGCACCTCCATTACAAACGTACGACTGCCGACGATGCCTGGATCGCACCTCACATCCCCGAAATTATTGATGAACTCGACTGCCATATTTTCGTTGACATCACTGCAACGTCCACACTGTTCACATACCTGTATAAGTACCTGCACAAAGGCCCTGATCGTGCTTGGTATACTCTCAAGAAAGACGGAGAACATTGTATTAATGAGCTTGACGATTATGTCAATGGCCGCTACCTGTCTGCGGATGAGTCTGCATGGCATATTTTAGGGTTTGAAATTACATCCAAAGAACCAAGCGTCTCTTGCCTTCCCGTCCATTTACCAGGTCGAAACATCACGAAATTCACAGGTGGCACGGACCGTTCCACTGACACCACTTCACTCCTCATACGCTATTTTCACCGACCTCCTGATCACTGCTTTGACACTCTCAAATATAACAAATATTTTCAAAATTATGTGCTATACAAATGGGACCCTGACGTTCATGTAAACGATGGGGAATTCCTTGAAGCTCCAATCCAAAACTGTACACGCACCTTCGTTCGACAATGCCAAATAGGCAGCAAAGTTGCACGACTGCAGCTCATCCCTCCTACCGCTGGCAAACCATTCTACTTGAGGACATTGTTAGTCCACTATGCAGCACGCAGCTTTGACCATCTGCGGACCATGGACGGAACCACTCAACCTTCCTTCCAAGAAGCAGCCTTGAAACTCGGCATTTTTGCAGATGACCATGAAGGCTTTTATGCCTTGCAAGAAGCCGTCGCCTGTTACCAAACTCCGGCACAACTTCGTTTTCTATTTTCACGGATCGTCTTGGAAGGCTACCCAGCTTTGCCCCTTTGGAACAAATTCCAAGACGCTCTGTCACTCGATTTTCGCAACACAACCCATTTCAATTCTTTCGACAATGCTCTTGAAGCTATCTCACACCACATATCGGATGCCAGACGCAAGATGCAAGACTTCGGCCTTCCTGAACCACAAAGAAAGTGTGCTGAAGTACTTGCCGAACTCCAGCATTTCTTCACCAAATGTGCTCAACTTGAAACGCAGACTAAACATGCAAAGTCCCTTATGAATGCCGAGCAAATGCATGTGTACAACACAATGATCGCGAATGTTTTGCGCCACCACGAAGATGACACATACATTCATCCTTCTTTCATCGAAGGCAAACCAGGCCACGGCAAAACGTTTGTCATTGACGCCGTTGCATCAAATCTGCGACTGTGAGATTTCATCATACTCATCGTCGGCACCAGTGCACTTTCCGCCACTTTATATGACCGAGCACGTACTGCACACAACCTGTTCAAGATCCCCGTAACTGATGTTCGTGTTATCTGTTGTAACGTAACTGCCACTGACAACCAAAATAGGACGACTGTGACATCCAAAGCACTATAACAACGAATTCCGGTTGCGCACAGCTCATCGCTTCTGCAGCAGCAATCATTTGGGATGACCTTCCGAGCTGCACACTGATTGCATTTGAATGTGCTGATCACATTTGTCGCATCGTCACTAAATGCAATATGCCATTCGGCGGCATTCCTTTCATTGGTGTTGGAGACTTCCGCCAAGTGGCACCTGTCGTCAAAGGTGGGAGTGAAACTGCCACCGTTCTTGCATCCATCAAACAATCCCCACTATGGTGTTCCTTTCAGTTGTTCTCTTTGCATACACCCCATTGCACTGGCGGTGACGCGACATATACATCTTTTGTCGATGACATTGGAGAAGACACCACTCACCCCACTGCATCCATTGACATCCTACATCGTTTGCCAACAGAAACCGCCGCACTGGACTTCCTTTACCCACCATCCATTCTCACTGACCCCGTCGCTTGCTTGCGACGCGCATTTCTTAGCCCACGGAACTCCTTCGTAAATGAATTCAATTCAAAGGTGCTTCAACTGCTAGACAGTCCTGAACGTATGTTCACGCTCTTTCATTCCCACGTTCGTCTCATTGTCTTTACAGACTGTTACTTAAGTGCAGATGAAATCAAAGAAAATTCGGAGGTCAACAATGATGACATCGACATTGAATACCTATACAGCCTGTGTCCCAATGGCATCCCCCCGCACAATCTGATCCTTAAGCAGGGCTGCATATGCAGCCTTATGCGCAATATGAGCGTCGAAAAACATCTGGTCAAAAATGCGTGTGTCATCGTAGATTCCCTTCATCGGCGCTTCGTACGTGTTCATGTCATTAACAACAGAACAGGCAACCTTGGTGATATACATTGCATCCCACGAATCCATTTTGAATTCTCCCCACCATTCTCCAGCTGGACCGTCCGTCGACTGCAAATCCCCCTACGGCTTGCATACCCTTGCACCTTTCATGGTTGCATCGGTCTTACGTTACACAAAACTGTGCAGGATCTCCGTTTCCCAGTGTTTGCACATCATCAGGAAATCGGGGAGGTGCCGGAATATCCAGGCGGAGTTGATAATTAACAAGCAGACTTTCACCCAGTTAAAATGTTATGCCTAGCCAAATAAATGCAATGTCATTGTTGTAATAGTTGATCATTTGCAACTCAATTTGATTGCTGTATGTGAGGGGTTACCATATACTCCTAATTATTCCTGTGAAATACCATATTTTCACAGTCTTATGGAGCCTTGGCCATACAATATAAGCCACTATGATAAACCTGTAATTATTCCTGTGAAATACCAATTTTTCAAAGTCTTATGGAGTCTTGGCCACACCATATAAGCCACTATGATAAACATGCAATTATTCCTGTGAAATACCAATTTTTCAAAGTCTTGTGGAGTCTTGGCCACACCATATAAGCCACTATGATAAACATGTAATTATTCCTGTGAAATACCAATTTTCCAAGTCTTGTAGTGCCTTGGCCATACATTTATTCCTGTGAAATACCATGTTTTCAAAGTCTTGTAGTGCCTTGGCCACACAATATACATCAGGAAAAGCTACTTTTCGTAAATCCATATGACTTGTGATTAAACAATGTACATCACAATGCAAAATCCGTTTAAACACATGTTGTTTAAACACACATTCATGAAGATTCCATTTATTCTCTCTGCTCCAATCAGCATGTTTAAACATGCAGGTTTAAACCATTTACACAGATTTAAATGCTTAAACAGACATTCTCTGTGCTCCAATCCATGTGTTTAAACATACCGGTTTAAATATACAGGTTTAAACCATCAGCAGAAATTCAGATGATTAAACAGACATTATCCAATGTACTGTTTAAACCGTTAAAACATCAACTCTAGATAATATCACCTTCCAAGGACTTTGTAAATGATATCAGGTCCTCGGCGCGCATAGCAGCTACATAATCAGACAAATGGCCCTCAGTCAATCTTACATGCATATATCCAGCCTCGTCAAGTTTCTTCTTGCAGTCATTCTCCATTCGTCCATACATGTCCGCCTTTTGCCTTGCATAAGCAACATGGCCATCCGAAGAACCTGTCCACAAGACTGAGAGCTGGGACCAAGCTTGTGTCATCCTCTTGAAGCTCCTTATAACTCTTAGAAACTCTGCAAGTTTTTGCTCGACCTGTTCCTGCCACCGTTGCATTTCGGCTTCTGCACGAAACCACTGCACACGGTCACCTGTGTGTTGAAGCAAATTTATGAGTAACCATCTTATGTTTTGTAACAGCCTTACCTTCAGCCTCCCACTCCACCATCTCTTTCGCTGACATTTTACCCCAACCCCCCATGTGCCAAAGCCATCCTTCCTTTCCCTCTTGTGCTGTCGGAACTACTGTCATATTAAGCATACACTTTGAAAGAATAAATACGTCCATACTGGTGGTACCACTGATAAGGTTTCCATCTTGTTTCCTAGCTGTAGTCTTTGCTATTATGGTTGAGCATTACCAAATGCTATACTGATGAAATTGTCATTCATTACCTTTATTTCGTCGACTCATTTGTGTCCCACTAACTGAAATAAGATGTGTGAGCAATGCCCAACAAGAAACAATGACATCGGCAACACTCACTTGGCAACAGTTCCATCTCTCCTTGATTGGATACTTGGCTATCCACATGCACCCCGTGCAGGGTTAGATCACCCGTACTGGCCATTTGTCCATGCATCTGCCACAGCTTGCCATCTGTCCGACGTGAATCACCCAAACCACGGCCGCGCTGTCTTGACTTCATGAAAGTGTCCTCGATGGTGAGAGGAGGAAACGGTGACTCGGGATCATTGCTGTCAACAGCCCCAAGCAATATCAGAGCAAGGCGGGCAGATGCATAAGTTTCCATATGATGATCTCGTCGACTCTGGGCATCTCTAATATAAGATCCTGACTTGGTGTTTTCAGCCTGTCCACGTGCATTCTTGCGTTTCCGATCCTGGATTGCCGTCAAGGTCTTGACTGCAGATTGTATTGCACGTAGCGCATCATATGCTTCGCCTTCTCGCAACTTTGCCTCTTCGATACCAAGCGCTATGGCCTCGACGGTCTGTTGCTCTTCATGCTCGAAATCTGACGGTAGGAAGAGCTTCTCGTGTTCAACCTCACATGAACATTGTCGAGCCACTGCATCTCCAGCCTTGGGCATCAGAAGTCTCTGATCATCACGCCATTTCATGATGCGCAGTCGCAACTTCCCTCGCCGAGTGCCAATCTCCTTTTCAAGTGACGCAAGGTGGTGTTCACGATCCTCCGCAACTGTTGCTCTCAGTTTTCGTCTAAATACAAATTATCAGCAGTCAAGCGAAACACCACTGAAACGTTCAGACTCACTGTGCATCCTGAATTCGAAGACCCTCATTAAGAAAGGCAGCGATGGAACCTTGGGGAATGTCAGTGTCCGAGAACTTGGACTCCTGTGCAAGCATATGCTGATAAATTGCTGCCTGAGAAGGCACTACAGTATACGTGAGTTTGTGAGTTCCAAGTGCTATCAATGTTACGAAAGACTCACCCTTTGACCTGCAATGTCTGTATACACTCTCCGTCTCTTTCCCCTTTTGCCTGGGCTTACGATCCATTTGATCCCATGCGTCTCGCTGTTCTGCATATAAAATACATAGCCCTCGAAAATGATCACGCTTTTGAATGTATAATGCTTTAGCAAGGTTGAGGTCGTGTAACAAAGTGGACGCTATTGCCACCAGTCAATGAAGGTAATGTTAAAGTTCGTGAGCCACTCACCCATTTTCATTGTCTTGAGCCAGTTCCAATCGCCATGGTGGTCGATCAATGTGTCTTGGCGATGGCCATTGTTCATTTGTCTGACATGAGGACCAAGTTGATTTGTTTCAGGCCAGTAGTGTTCAGCTGTCTCCCCGTGAAAATGGCCAACACAGGGCATATATGCGGTTGCAAAGATGTAGAGACACGTCTCTTTGTGCCCCTGGACATGAAGGGCTGGAACTGACCACCGCATCCTACGCACAAGAGGTGCCATATCTGGAAAGAACTTCTCAAATCGTTTGATGACGTGGACCGAGTATGAGCAGTTGCTGTCGTAGGAGCAGATATGGTCAACGTCTGCCTCCTCATCCCGAAGGTTGATGTCTGTTTCCTCCGGTGAAGACCGTTGATGAGCGCCATGTGCAAGCGCAAAGTCAGTATTCGCAAATCTGTTCATAATGTAGGGTAGCGAGTGGAGGAATCGTAGTGAGACACTGCCACATACCTTTCACCAAATTGCATGTCAACTGACGACCAGATGAAGACGTGACTGCATTGACAATTCACTGTCCCAGTGATATCCATATTCTTGAATTTCTTCTTATCTTGTTTGTTGACGGCTTTCAGATATGTACATGTTGATTTCTTAATGCCATGTAACCTAATCAATAAAGAGTTGCACGTTCATATTGTATAATGGTCTAACCTCCTCCGACTTTGGGACATTCCTTAAGTATTCCTTGTAGAGATCGTCCTTTGGGAAATACGCATTTCCCTGAAAAAGCGATATGTCATCGGGATCACTGTTCTTCTTCATCTTGTTGCACTGGAAGTTGCCGTCAAGGGTCTTCTGTGATTGGTTGAGATGCCTGTGGCATCTCCTATCAGCAAACATATTCGTCAACACTGCAGTGGGTCCCACCTAAGCTCAAATGGCGTTGGTTTCCATCCCTGCTCAGTATTGAAACCCGGCTCTGGGCATGCTGGGCAGTGCACGATAAGGTTTCCCGGTCTACGATGTGGTAGCACACGATCGATGCCATGGGCTTGTCCAAGACGCTTGCGAAGGGTGAGCCACCGCCAAACTCGGACAACACGGAGGAAATTCGCATAAGGATCCTGGAGAATAGCATGAGACGCGAATATAATAATGTCTTTAAACGCACTGGTACGTCTGCTGTAAACGCGTTGTCCGTCAGGCGCCTGAGAGCTCCAAAGTAATCGTAGGCTGCCTTTTTCGATTCTAGATTGTGAAGATGGAACTCTGGGAGAACCTTGAATGTGAAGGCAGTCTTCATGTCGCGAGTAGTTGCAGGAAATAGCCGAGCCCGCATGAGCTGCTCAACCTTCGTACTAGCCCCAAGGCAGCCACAGACAGCCAGTCGTGTGGCGTGAATGCCATTAGTGTCAACAACAGTGAAGAGAATATTGCTCTTGGGGTTGGGGCAACGAGCTCCGTTGTGACCAAGGTATATGGTGAAACCCAACGATGAGATATCATGGCGAACGAAAAAGCCCCATTCAGCATCCCAAACTTCAGCCCAATGGAACGGCAAGTTCTGGTGCGCTTGAATAAAACAATCTGTGCACGATGCACAGTACTGTGTACAATCGTGGCATTGTGTTGTTCGGACGCCATTGTTGCATGAGCAAAGCGAACCAACTTGGGGATCCGCCTCAAATTCGATGATAAGCCGTAGAAAATTGTCAAAGTGCCCATCGAAGTCCTCCAGGAGCCGTGAATTCTAGTAGTAGAGTTGTAGTTATACTTTTAAGCGCTAACATACAGAACAAACCTGTGTCTGCTTTCTAGGCAGGTCATCTTTGTCATCCATCAGGTCAGGCTGGTGGCTGGCATCATCGGTGATCAGGGGAGAGAGCGTAGTGATCCCTGTGGTACTCGAATCGGATCTGTGTGTCGTGGTGCGTACTTCCATACCAGAATCTCCAACAGTCCGAAAGTGTGCTTTATGGACGTGTGGGTTTCTAATTCTTGCAGCCTGCCGGGAAAATTGCAGTTCCTCTTCTTCCACAGAAGCTCTCCGTTTTCGGCTCATGTCTCTGGGCCTAATATTGAGAATGATGAGTATGGAACAAACACCACCCCAGTCAATCACGGATACGCACTAGGGATGGGCAATCAAGTGAGGTGACTGAAATCAATGGGTTGAGAGTACGATGCAAAACGAGGAACAATAGACTCAACAGTATGTGGCTTGAGGTGGGTAAACGGCGATCCTTAGATAACATGGCCACGGCAGTGCAGAAGAAATGACGCAAAGTCCAATCTCTTGTGAGAGGGAGCAACAGACGCAAAGTCTAAGTCACCGCCAACCAGGATGACGCGAAGTCTACTTCCTGAGTGTGCATAAGGAATACAATGTCCACAGATTCGTCACCTGGCGAGGTTTGTATTGCCCTCCCATCCTCGAGGGGTGGACAGCCATGTCCATTGACGTGGGTCTGGCCCTCCCGAGGTAATAAGTGCACACCCAAACTTGCCATTTTCCCTGTTACGGTTGTTCGGGAGGGCGCGCGACGGAGGTCATACGGTTCCTGTGGTTGCTGGTGCTCCTTCCCGATTCTGATGATCCAGGGCAAGACCCGGAAGGCGAGGTCAAGGGTGTCAAAGTGGAGAGTCTCGCACGTTTGCGATGAGACGATGACGGCGCATACGTTGACGAACCAGAGTTGCCCGATGCGCGAGAGGCTGTTTTGCGGAGTCAGTGAGTGGAATGTTTAACGGTTGATGTAATAGAATACAAATAGCGTTGGTGGTTCGAAACAAGTAGAGTCGCAGGACGACTACAATGGGGTTGTGAGTGGACGAAGGAGAGGGCTTAAGGGTACAGGGAGCGTGTAGAGTTGTATTGTAGCGACGCATACCGATGATCGCGCAAAGACGAGTTCTAGAATGAAGTGTTCGTCAGTAGTGAATGGATATATAGATAGAAATGAGACGACACGAAGTCTAATCTCCAGCAGAGCCAGCAACTGACGCAGAGTCTAAGTTGCTGCCGTGGCCCATCCAGATTGACGCAAAGTCTAGATCCAGGATGTGCCAGTGCACGAGAATGAGTTTGACACTTACCAGCGACGGTTGGCTCCTCTGAGTCGAAGACATAGTGAGTGACTACAAATGCTACATGACCGAATCCGGATTACAAATTCTGTATAAGCCTTTTTTCGTCAACAAATCAGCCCGTCGACTTCTACGTTTCCATTCAAGTTACAGTAAGTCATACCCGTCTTATCCCAGTCTTCATACCCAGAACTAGACTCTGTGTCATTCTGGTGGAGTTGAGACTTTGACTTTGCGTCGGTCTCGACTCACAGCGAGAGATTTGACTCTGCGTCGTCTCTTGCACGTACCTCGCAAAGCTGTTCAACATAACTCACAATCATTATTCTAGGTTGCCTTGTGGTTCACCAGTACGCCACGTCCCGCGGCATCCAGTGCAAGACAAGTTTCGAGGTGGTAGTTTAACGGTTAGTCCTTTTATTTCATCCAACTTTGTGCAATCCTGGAATTCGACTATGCGTCGTTCCAGCAAAGTAGGGACTTTGACTTTGCGTCAGTCTTTACTCACCGCGAGAGATTAGACTTTGCGTCGTCTCTAACCCTCTTCCTTGAATATTAGAGTGACTGCTGTCTCAGATTCTGCCGTTAAGTTCATTGGTCCTCAATGTCCATCGATCCGCTGGAACTCCTTCAACAACGCCGACCTAATGGTACAGGTTGTGTCTATGACAAAAGCTTATACTTATTCATATCATCCTACAGAACCTATAGGCCCATTTGATGCTCGTGTTGCTGCAATCATAGATGGTTTCCAGCCCGGAGTAAATGACACGATAATCACATCACCCAACATGGACATCATCTATAAGCCTCCGTTAGGTAGACGCCTGGTTCGTTTAAGAAATGATTGCCGCTACGCAGACGACGATTACATGTTATGGCCGCAACCTTTTATGGAGGAATATTGCTGGTTGCCCGTTATTCCTCGCTGTCCCGAGGATCCTGCTGATCCACTTTCGATCATGTGGTGGAATCCCACTGCTGCTGACTTTATCCCGACAAGTCGGCAATTTGTAGAGGGTCTTGGTAAGCTTGAAATCTCAAAGGCGGTGAAGTTGCGGGTTGTGTGTGAGGCTCTTTTTGCAAGGATTATGGATTACCAAAAATCAGGCGGAAATAATCCCGTTGTGCTGAATCTCCTAGTTGCTTTGCGCCACTCAATATGTCGTTTGGAATCTCTCACGACGTTTTACAAGGAGATGGTGTTTGGTGTCACTGAAACTCAACGTTGGTACCTGGAACTAGTCGCTGTCGTGGACTATATCACGATTTTCAAGCCACGAATGGAAGGCAGTCTCCCGAAAGCCGAGCGTGTGGCTTTTGTGGTTGGCGCATTCACCGAGAACCCGCAATATGTTCAGGCCACCTTCGATGCTGGTATTCCTGTGTGGTTCATGCGACCTCTTCAAACTTTATCTTTGAGCGTGAACATTATGTCTGTTACTACCCTTCGATCTCCCGAAGATTTTCTCACAATGACCGATTGGACCGAGAGCCCATCATTCCCTGTCATTCACAATGGGTCAAACAACGTTGAAAAGGTCAGGCAAATCCACAATTACGCCCGCACACGCTTCCAGTACCCAGACCCTTTCGCTGTCATCGACGATCCATTTCTTGTAGGAGGGAGTGTATCAACAGTTACAGCGACGGTACCAATGGCTGAGCTCGAACGCCCTCGCACGGTTAATGGAGAGAGTGTACCGATGGTTACTGAGAGAGTATCAGTGGCCGAGCCCGAACACCCTCCCACCGTTAAGGTCACCAAGAAAGCTCGGAAACAGTGCAGTGCCATTAGTTCAGGTATATTATCAAGTCTCTTCATGTATCAATGCTTATCGCTTCCTGCAGTGGGAACCAAGAAATCTAATTCTAGCTGGAAGCCCGTTCAAGCCAAGTTTCGAGACCCTGACAGTGACCTCATCCCTCCGTCAATCTTCACATGGGCCAATGCCCTTCTCCACGTTAATACCGAACCTTCTCGACTGAAGGCTCTGTGTAAGAGTAATCCACACGATGGACACTTTGTTTTCCCTGATCCCAGGCTCTTGGTGGGCCCGAACACCGAGGCAAGGCAAGCCTTGTACCTCGTCAATTGGTTGGACCAGCGCCAACTATGGATATCTCGCGTATCTCGTGCAGACTCTGCTGCTCGAGCTTTGTCAAATCAAGAGTGGCGCGACTGTCTATCAGGTCTATGTTCAGAGCGTAACAAACAAATGACCTTGACTCGGGCTAGCCAATGCCGTGCCGACATCATCACACTGATCGGCCATTTGTACAAGGGGTCCGGTTTGGTTGCAGACATGCCCCGTACCCAAATCTTTTGGAAAGAGCAACAACTGATGGCGCCTGACGGGATGTTGCCTGATCGCAGGATTGTCCAAGAGGTGCTGTGGGAGCTGTATGAGCTTAACTTTCATTTCGAATTCCTGGCCCTGGATGGCCGAGCCCATAAACCCAGAATGCCCTCAGGGATCGAACAAGAACCAGAGTTTAGCACCCGCCAATACGAACTTATGGCATGCTTCATGGCATCCAACTCTGGTGACCCCAGTTTCCTCGTAACTCAGATCCCTTCGAAGAACGGTGGTCTCGCTGCGGACGACTGGCGTGAGCGTCTCCAATATCTTTTGGCGATGCACAAGGTAATAAGAACTTGGGATTGCCAACCACCAGATGGGTTTGAGCTTGGGTTTGGAGCCGTTGATACTTTCACAGAGCCAAGCGTCTCATTGCTTGAAGAAGCGATTGCCACTTTCTACACACAGACTTTTTTTGATTACTTTGGACGTGCGGCCACTATTCCTCACAAACTCCCGTTTTAACTTTTAGCTGATGCCATTGTTTCTCCCCATCTTCGTGTAATGTTCTCGTCTCGTAATGTGACTATTCATGACTTCTCATGTGTGGCATGTGAATTGTCTGCTCACGGTCATCTTTCACCACAATGGTTTGCAACTAACGAAGATGAAATGAACTGATGTCTATCTTTGTCTGCAGAACTGCCTGTAAGTAATATTATTTGCTTCGTGACATCATCTACTGATTCAAGGTACATTTGCTGTCACATTACAGAGGGAACAATAACAGTTACAACAGTGCATGCAATGTCTGAAGGAGGTTTAAACAAGCGGTGTGGCTTTCTTCAATGAGTGGCCTTCACATTGACTTCAAGGTCAGTTCATATAAAGGTTCTGAATCGTTCCTGTTTCATCAAATCCACACCATCCTTTCGTTACTATGGTCGGACGCAGATCACAGTTTACTCCTGCTCAGGACGCATATATTAACAGCTACATGCAAGCATTCGAGGCCAAGGTGTACGAGCTTGATCCTGACTTGAAAGGAATGAAGGGTGCTTCCTTAACAAGGTGGAAGCAGGACACTGCAGAAACTATCAAGTCGTCATCTCTGTTTCAAGACCAACTGCTTTGCGAAGGGGATGTGACTCTGATGACCTGGACCATGGTATGTCAATTCACGTCATGATTCAGGGGATTGATTGGTTCTTCAGCGAATCATCCGCAAGTTCACAAACCGCTTCAGCACTATGAAACGAAAAAGCCAGTCCACGTCAAACACTCATGGAGATCAATTTTTTATCAATCTCTCCTCAAGTGTTACTGGGCGCCAGCTCTATGAACAAGAACGAAAGAACGAGATCAATACTGAGGCTGCGAAACGTCGAAAGGATGCTGATACTGATGGGGGGCATGCAGGGTTTTACCAAGTCGTTTTGAAGGAGATGTGGGAGGACGAGGAGGATCAGCAGGCATATGAGAAAAGGGCTGAGGAAGTTGAAAGTGATATTCCTCGGTGTGCATTTCTTGATCTTTCCTATGGCTATGATTTAACACGACCGGGTCACCTTAGAAATCAGAAAGAGTTTATGAAAGCAGCATGGTTTGCCCTCAAGACGCTCTGCCAGAATGGTAAGCTTGGCCCTGCCGAGATGATGCTGTTCTTCGTATTCCGTGATGAACATGGCGATCTCGATAGTGGCGTGTAAGTGCACCAACCAGCCCTCTGTAGTGCCACACCTAATAAAATGACAGAGTCAATGCCCATTCAGTCCATAACAAGCTTGATATGAGATCCCAGCTCAAAGACTTCACAGAGCATTTCGAAACGCTATGGTTTCAGTATGCCGAAAGGGTCCTCCCTTGTGAGTTGCTGCATGAACTTGGACACGCTATGTTGCCTTAATCAATTCACCAGGACCCAGCATCAAGAGTGATGACTCCACAGACCTTCAAATTCCTCGTAACTCTGCAGGAATACCTTTGTTCCCTGCTGTCGAGTTCAACAAGATGATTTTGGGCGATATTCGTGCCATTCTGGAAAAATACTTCAGCACATTGTGGTGTAAGTCAGTCCAGTACAGCCTTCTGCTGGATTATTTCGAGTGATTACACCTAGGTCATACCTGGCCAGCCGATCAGCATTTTGCTGCAATACCTTGGGCTGATATTTCCGTTAACCCTTCCGACTATTATGATGTGCAAAGTTTCATCGTCCCAGTCAAACTGCAAGCGCCAGAGCTTATGTCACTTGCCCACATTATCATTCTCTCGGAGTATCTTGCTTCGACAGCTTCCAGAGACACTGATGAACAACCATTTATGTTCCTGCAGAAGGCTGAGATTCTTAGATGCATTGGTGACCGTCAGGCTGACATTGAAGCGCAGCACACAGCTGGTGATGAAGAAGACAGCGATGATGATGACACAGAACTTGGGGCCATTGCTGCTGGAGTGCACGTCCCACTTGTGCATGAGTTGCAGCGCAAGGACACGACAAGTGAGGCACCGGTGACAAGTGTCAGTGAGGCAGAGGATGGTGAAAATGCAGAGGAGAAAGTGGTAAGTGAGAACAATACTACAGAGAGGGTGCTGATGCAGAATTGCAGCATGAGAATGCCACAAGTGAGGCTGTGGGGACAAGTGTTGGTGAGGCAGGGAACAGCAAAAATGCAGGGGAGAAAGTGGCAATAAGTGAGAGCCCTACTGCCAAGGAGACACTGAGCAACGGCAAGGGTGGACAGGTAGGACATAATTCGGAGGAGATTGAATGCGAAAGCAAGAAGTCGAAGACACAGAGAGGCAGGACAACTGGCGGCATTCTTTTCAGTACACGAAGGACACGGTCTTGCGTTGCTGAGAACTCACGAAAGACACGATCTTCTGTTGCCGAGAACTCATGAAAGACACGATCTTCTGTTGCCGAGAACTCACGGAAAACACGGTCTTCTGTCGCCGAGAACTCACAGAAGACACGGAGCGCTCATGGTACGAGTGATGGGACTGTGACTCGTGGGACAAAGCGCAAAGCGGCAGGGATTCAGGAAAATCTAGAGTACGCTATCTCCTCCTTTTCCTGCAGCAGCAGCGGAAAAACTGAACTACGGGTTGTTTAGGGGTAGGCCAAGCAGCAAACGTGTGAATACACAAAATAAACGCAAGACGAGACACTGTATGCTTTAATCCTGTGTGGCATTAACCTGCTAACTTTCCAATTGTGCAGGTGGCTAGGATTGTGTTTCATCTGATTCAACAATGTTTAATCTGCTCAATGTATTTAATTTAAATCACTTCAACCATGTGTGTTTAATCCACTGAGCTCTGAATTTCGGATTCCATTAAATCCAAGTTTCATTACCCACTACTTAAATTACTCCTGTTTAAACACGTAAAATTAGCTGTCTGTTTAAACAAAGTTCTGTTTAAACTTGATTTGCATTATAAAGTACATTGCTTAAGCAAGACTCCTAGGGAGGCTGACTTTTCTTCAACTGAACTGTTTTGCTCATCTTGATTAGGTCCAGACTTAATCTTGTCTTACATTTTTCTTGCAAAGTACCAACTAAGATTGTGGGACATATTGAAAGTAAAAAAAAAGATGCTATGGAATAATTCAAGGGCAGCTCATCCCAAACTCATCCCAAAGCGACTGGTGCGTAAAATGAACCACAGAAACTCGTTGCCCCCCCTCCCAGACCTCAACCTCGTGTGGAAGAATGTGTCCATGAATGTAAACTATCGCTCCAGGCTCATATGCCAGCCTGAGGTTTAAGCATAGGATCCACATATATCCTTTTTTGCACCAACCTAGAACCATGAGGGGAACCCAGGCTTTTGGGGGACCAGTGGTGTCCACATGCAAGCAGGTTTGCCTATTGAACATGATTGCCATACCCTCCATCAATAAGGGTTAATTGAATCCAGAGCTTGAGCGAAAGCGTATTTCTCATGAACTGCCTTTCTCAATTTTGTCAAGGCTTCATACTGAGGTAGATCGAGATGCTTGAGAATGGCATTGAGTCTATGCGATGCCAAACAGAAAGCGCACTTGAGGTTCATGGCCAGTGAAAACTGTTTCCCACTCTTGATCATGTCCCCGGATGCGACGATAGGTTCATGCTATGTGATGTACATCATTAAATTCAAGTGTAACCTCAGTCTTGTCAACAATCACACCTTGTGCCCAATTCCATGCCAACCTGAGACCAACTTGACGATTCCAGTCATTTCACCCTTTTTTTTGATATATGAATCTTTTTTATCGCGCTTGTTCTTGTCAGCTGCATTTTTAGGTATTTTTGGATCCACCGCTCTTCCAAATTGTTCCACCACCTGGTATAAGAATTCCTGGGTGATGTCAAAAAAGATAGGTGTTACTAATCAATTTGCTGACTTACATGGCCGCATTTCCCCAACCCTTCAGGCAAGTGCAGCACTATGGCTTGTCTGTCCACACTCTTAGCAATTCGTGGTGGGTTATCTAACCACTCACATAAAGGCTCAGGATGTATTCCGGCATCTGTAAGAGGCCCCAAGAAGCTATCGGAAGGAGAAAGGATGGCCTTCTCAAAATCAAACGACTGGAAGGTGACTAAAGTTCCTGTTCAACCTAAATAAACAAGCTATATGTAACCTAGCTCACCTGAGTTGTTGCCGGCCTTTCTCACAAGGTTCTTCATCTCTCGCTCTAAGCTTTTGCGGGGCTTGTGTTCCATACCCTCATTACCACGATTACCGTGAACCTGGCTAGAATCAAACATTTATGCTGAAAAAATGGTAATATAACTGGCCTTCTTACTTTCTATTACAATGGGTTCTTTTTTTTGGTGGTCCCCCCCTAGCCTCCACCTCCTCTCCCTCTGTCAAATTGTCATCCACAAGATTCTGGGTACCAAACATATTGATTCTGGTCTCATCCCACTCCATCAACTGGGACATATCATAAGTATCACAGTCAGCATGAGCCCCACCAGCTTCAGAGTCTAACTCCTCCATATGCTGCCAAAACCTTGAAAAAATGTAAAGTGAGTTGGAGCTGAGTGACACATGCCCGAACCGATGAAGAGTGTGGTAATTGGCTTATTGGGAGAATTAGGTGTGGTGAGGAAGAAAAAGTTATCAAGTCAAACAGGTACAAAATTAGGCTTGGCGCTTCAGGATCATCCGACAGATCATGTGACTTACTCTGAGTTGCATCACACGCCGTTGATTGGTTTGTACAGATATATAAGTAGCTCAATTGTGGCTCCCTTCTGCTTTTTCATACCCACCCACTGTGTCCAATGCAGACTGTGGGGTGGAAGCATTTTTAACCTGCACATGATGCATGCTTGCGGTTTACAACTCATACTAACAGACCTTCACCTACAGTGCCGCAGCAACAGGGATGATAATGACATCAACCGGGATTCCCGGGCCCAGGTGGATGAAGACACAGGAAGGCTTCGTGGCAGCAGGAGGTTGCCATTCACAGGTCATGGTGAGTGATGGGTTGAGTGCAAGGTGTGGGACAAAGGAGGGACCCAGAGGACTGCAAGGTGCACTGCCATTTTGGTGTACGCAGGGCCCATCCCACAGCATGTGCTCTGGTGTGTCTGATTGCAAAAGTGGTTCACCCTTAGAAAATTTGTCTTATCTCCCAAAAATGACTATCTTATTTTTCAATGAGAACCATTCTTGTAATAAGCAGCTATTCACAAATGAGAGTAGCTATTTGTTTAATAGTAGCCATTGGTCATTAAGTAAGTAGAACACATTCTAGCTATTCCCATCAATTATAGCTATTCCGAATAGCCAATCACACTGGAAAATAAACAATTTCAGCTGTACTGAAAACTGGACCGAAACTAATAGTTTCAATAAACTAGCTGGCCAAGCAAATGGGAATGAAAATCATTAGATTAGAAAGTCCTGGAACAAATATGTAAACTAGTGAAATCAGTACTATTTTTGGAGGTACTAAAATCAATACCTAAACTAAAAAATTCAGGAACCTGAAATGGTAACCGAAATATTTGTTTTCAGGACTATTGTCAGGATAACCAAAACTATTGTTTTCAGCTGTGTCCTGAAACTCAATAGGAAACCTTAGATTTCAGAAGCCCTGAAGGCATTATTTTTATGAGATTGGGCACCCCAAAATCTAAGGTTTCCTATCGAGTTTCAGGACACTACTGAAAACAATAGTTTTGGATATCCTGACAATATTTCGGTTACCATCTCAGGTACCTGAATTTGATTTTAGTACCTCCAAAAATCATACTGATTTCATTAGTTTACATATTAGTTCCAGGACTTCCTAATCTAATGATTTTCATTTCCATTTGAGCTTGGCCAGCTAGTTTATTGAAACTATTAGTTTCGGTCCAGTTTTCAGTACAGCTGAAATGGTTTATTTTCCAGTGTGATTAACATCAGTGAATCCATGAATTATTGGTAAAGCATTAGATTTAGATTGTGATATGCAAAATCTTTCAAAAATGTCCAATTATTTCGCCTTACTTTGCAATGAAACACATTGAAGTATAAAGGAAGGTCACTGTGACCAAGTGCATGATGATTCTTTTCCTTGACAATTTGAGAAAGTCAGTGAGGGTTGTACAAGCCTCTGTTATGCATTCCAAATATGGTACACATTGCAAAGTCTCGTATTGTTTTAGTGATGCCGAAGTTCGGTTCAGAACCGGTCCGAACCCGGTTTGAACCGCAAACCGAACCGAAAAACCCGGTTCGGTTTGCAGTTCTGTGGTTTTGAGCGGTTCTGAACCGCGTTTGAACCCGGTTCGAACCGCAAACCGATAGATACGGTTCTTCCCGTCATTTTGATCCACTGATCATCCAAAACGGTCAAGTATTGAGTGAGTTATGATTAAAACAACTTTTACTCACAATATATATATATATTGGATTTTAAAAATGGCAATAACATTATAAATAAAATAGATAAAATTACCAAATTATTTGAGTACATTGCCCACACTAAATGATAATTGGTCCTCTGCTAAGATTAGTTAATTTAACCAATATCTGGTCACTCATTAAACTGACTTCAATTTGTAACCAATTATGCAGAAATTCCAAGTTGGTCCAATAGGTGAGTGGATATTGATTATATTAATTAATGTTAACAGAGAACCCATTACCTTTTGATGAGGGTAATGTACTCAAATAATTTGGTAATCTTACCTATTTTACTTATAATGCTATTTTCATTTTTTAAAATCACAATCTATATATTGGGAGGACATCCGTAACGATAAAAATATTCTGGGCAATAAAGCGTGCCAGTTGGGGTTGGAACCGCTTTGCTTATATCAGTTTGGGATCGTTGATGGAACCAATAGATGACATGCCAGTGATCGGCATAGCCCACTTCAGGAGGTCGGACCTTGAAAATAGTTTTTGTAGTCTATTCAGGGGGTCGACCCCCTCCAATAGATATCACATCTCTGTATTATATCTGTACCCCGTTTAGGGTGGGGAGTTCAAATGTTTTTCTGGGGTCTTTGCAGTGTTGGAATCTTGTCCCAACATGGGGGAAACTATATCCGAATAAAAGATATGTTATGGATGTCCTCCCATTGTGAATAAAAGTTATTTTAATCATAACTCACTCAATACTTGACCGTTTTGGATGATCAGGGGATCAAAATGAAGCTGACAGGTAGGAGAAGCTTTAAATCAAATCGGTTCGGCGTTTGAACCGGGTTTGAACGCGAACCGAACGCTAAAAAACGGTTCGAAGCGGTTTCAGTTTCGGTTCGGCATTTTGCTGAACCGAACCGGCGGTTTCGGTTCAGGTTTTGCAAAAAACCGAAAAAACCGAACCGAACCGAACTTCGGCATCACTATATTGTTTTGATGCACAATATCAAGCAACACCTGGGAATGTAAAGGAAGGGATCATTAACAAAGGTGATAATTATTTTGGTGTTTAACAATCTGCAAAAAATGAGTGGGCAAATCATAAATGCTGATATGACTTTGAAACTGCATTGTGAAATTTGAAGTTAAGTGTGGAAATGACAACATGTACCATCATTTGAGGCGAATACACCAGGCATGGAGCATGACTGCATTGCCAAAGACCCATAACCCTCCTCTTCCTTTGCAAGTTGTCGAGAAAAACTGGTAATTATATAATTGATAGAATCACCCCAAAGCTACTCCAAACCTTTGCAAAAACTTATCTGAGCTGATCAAAACCAGAATCAATGAAAATATGATGAGTTTGGGCTCTTCATATATGGCATTAATTTCACGTAAACTAATGGTACGAGACCAGGCAGGCGGGAACAATGGCAAAAGCAATTTGATGCATTGTCAAATCGAGACATATCACGTATGAGTTATAGACCTTCGGCTATCTCCCGTGCTGCACGCTGCATTGCCAACATACCAACAGATGTGCCTGCTCGAAGTTGCACACGATCTGGTGAAGGGCTGCAACCGAAAATCTGGCTGATTAACATTAGATCTGGGAGGGTTCCAAGATACAATGCACTTACTGGGTCAACCAGCGAAGTAATTCGTCGGCATGAGCTTTAGCTCTTGGTCCTGGAGTGACGGTAAAGTAATCAACAATGTGGTTGTAAAAAGCCGAATAGCTGAAATCACTGTCAGATTCCAACTAGGACCCCCCGTTCGACAAAATGAAGCTACAATTTTATCATGAGCATGTTGGAAATACTAGTTGATGGGAATGTCAAACCTGGACTGCTACATAGGCTATTGACTGTGCGGTCACAGTCTTCATGCCGAGTAGTGATGCCACATGGCTCCGAGTGGCGACAGAAGACTTCTTGAATTTTTTGGCTAGTGGTGGGTCGTTCTCTGTATCATCGGCCTTTACACTTCGTGCAGAAGACGGAGATGTGAAGATAAATTTGAATGCCTGAAACAATGTTATGTTATTAGTTAAAGCACATCATAAGAGTCTCGTACCTTGAGAAGTAATGTGCTCCGAAATAGACCCTTCTCAATATTGGTGAGGTCACAGTTATACCTCGCATAGAGGAACCTAGGCCACAATGAGGCGGTGACCATAAAATCAGGATGGCCATCTCGAATATTCTGCCGTGTGCTTGAGGGGTTGTCATTATTCATCAGGTATGGGCAAACGAAGATGAAAGCTCACGTCAAATCTTCCCACTCGTATTCGCCAGGGCAGAGGAGTCGTCCAGTATCATCGTGGTCAAGTCCGCGATCAGTCATGACCTCTGGGTCTAGCGGCGGGTTGGAAGGCTGGAATAACTGAGATATCCAGGATACAATTGCTTTCTTGATCACCCCTGTATCATCTCCTCTTGCGCCGTCTGCTCCCTTACGTAGCTTAGAACAGGTTGACGTTAGTATTTGAGAAAACAAGGAAACCATAACTTTTTCACCGCTTTGTAGAATTCTTGGAGTTCGTGCGGTTCAAGCACGTCAAGCTTCTTCTTGACCAGAGGTATATAGTAGATGAGTTCCTTGTACGACTGGAATGTTCGTGCCTCACTTTCCTGGGCCAGAAACTTTACCATAATGTAAATTGAAGGATCATAACACATACCGTTCTGTGTGAATAATATCGCATCCACTAGAGTCATCAGCTTCGTCCTCTAGGTTGAGACAGCGATCATTCTCCTGTACAAGAGTTTCCACAGTGTCGAAAAGTGCTACCAGTCTACAAATTCCGCGCCCATAGCTGGCATAGGACTTGACATCCCTAACCGTGATTTTAAGCATCCAGTTCGCTCATGGTAAGTCGAAATGTACGATTTACGTTTCTCACCCATTCCCTTCAACTTCTCCAGTTCATCTTCCAGCAGAGCAATTCAGCGTTTTGAACGAGCATAATTACTGGCATCCTCTGAGTCATGGGTAGTAGCTGGCATCTCCGGATCAGGCGCAGAGTTATCATGTTGTGGGTTCAAAGGAGGCATGTCACGGTCACTGTTGAAGATTTCCGACCACTTTATATGTGTAACTGAACAGCCGAGATTGATTTGGTACATGCAACGAAGTCATACTATCATAAGCACGGAGCCCAACTCCATTCTGGGACAAATTGCTACCAGTAGTACAGGAGATCCTTCATGATGGCTTCGCATGTAGGACTGACGTTAAATATAGTGAACGAGAACTAGGGAAGACTTACATTTATATCTAAATCAATATCCGTGGATTCTTTTGCCTTCAGATACTCGTTCAGGCAGATATCTGAGGGAAGAGCAATAATCAGGAAACATCAATGACAAGAAAATACACTCACTGATCATGATTGCTGCCTGGTTGTACACCACACTGGGAACAGCAACTTGAAAGTGGTGACGGTCGAATATCTCCCCCCTTAGCAAGAAATCTGTGAAAATTTGTTGAGCTTCGGCAGTTATCAATCTGTGGTCTTAGAAAATGCAGTCTGAGTCATGGTTAGCATGGCAAGTGACATCACGGTGCTGTGTGGCAACAGTGAAATAGACAGTATTACCTGTTTCTCCAGGAACTTGAAGAGTAACAGACTTGGATGAGCTTACGTATTCAAAAGGTAAAGTGTACGTTTGGGAAAACGGCTGCTTCGAAGTCAGACTCACCTGAATTCAATGTCATGGTAGTCGCCAAATCGATCAAAATGCCTGCAATCTCTTCGTGCTGCATAGTCATTTGGTAGCGGTGGCTCCACTGGTGGTGAATATTCGATGTCTTATACTTCTCGCCATTACCTAGTAACTTGCCATCCGAGTCCCGGATCATTATCCCGTGATATTATGAGACCAATCCTAATCTATACTTTGTCACGGTAAAACTTCCCATGATGTTGTGCAGGAAGCACCGGGAGTGACCCAAGTCATGCTGTGTTGGCCCGCAAGTATGGGAATCTTACATTTCAGGGACCGTTTTGTGTTATGAATACTTTGACACGGTGACTGGAAAGAATGCGGACATGAATAGTAGAAGAGTGAGGTGGTATGATTAGCATGTGTATGGACTAATTACTAACCTATTAGGCAGATGATCAACGGCGCGGCTGACTGTATGAACTGTGCATCTTCAAGTTTGGTGATAGTACGAAACTTGTTTTCAAGGTCCCCGTGTGATGGCGGGGAGGTGGGACGACTAGTATTTATCTGACAGATATAGTGCATCAGGAAAACACAGGTTTACTTAATCTAACTTATCTGACTTAATCCGACTTATTTCGTAAATTACAGTAAGGCTTTCTAAGTAGTCTTGACAATCTTGTTTTCCTCCTTCTCTCGAGAATAACAAAACTACACATTGGAAAACTTTGAGATGATAACGGATGGTTCTAAATCAAAACTAAATTTACTAGCCATCTGAATCCTCTCCCGTTAAGTCAATCACCTCCAGATCAGCAACATGGATAGTCCTCGCACAATCATGGTATTTGAATTTCCTCTGGGTCATGTACAGACCACACTGACACATAGCAAACATATGATCCCGATGCTGACATACCTCCTGGGGATTTGGCTAACCGCCCTGTTCCAAGTCATGGGAATACTGGCATACAACGCCCACCCCCATGGCCATTTGCTAACATGACGATCTTCCGTCTAATGCACTGGATGAACAGTGGAAGCAATCGAAAGTCACAAGGAGAGGTGAACCATCTGGTGGATGAGGTCATTACTGCGGATGACTTTCGGACTGAGGACCTGACAGGATTCAGTAGTCAGTGGGAAAACAAGCGGCTTGATCAGCCTGACACACAGATCGCGGGGACACCGTTTTTGGCAGATGGTTGGAATGAGGTCCCAGTCGAGATTACTGTTCCAACAGGTGTGAAAGACGCTAATGGGAATGGCCAGTTATTCAGTGTTCCCGGGCTACATTTCCGGTCTCTGAAGGCAGTTATCACCTCAACGTTTTCTGGTTTGCAAGCCCTGCAATTTCATCTGATGCCATTTAAGCGGTTCTATCACGACATGCGTATTTTCGATGAGCTATACACATCTGATTCTTGGCTTAATGAAAACGAGAAGCTCCAGAGGCAGCCAAATGAACCAGGTTGCAAGTTGGAGAAGGTCATTGTGGCGATGATGTTCTGGTCGGATTCCACCCACCTCACAAGCTTTGGTACGGCAAAGGTTTGGCCGCTGTACTTATATTTTGGCAATTTATCGAAATATATTTGTGCAAGGCCAAACTCTGGGGCATGTCACCATGTCGCCTATATTCCTTCAGTAGGCCATTATATGCTCCATGTTCCCCCATGAAGCTCATTTTAAGACAGTTACCCAATAACATTCAGGACTTTATTTCATTATGTACCAAGATCCCAGGGAGTCAAAAGCCGACGCTCCTCACACATTGTCGCCGCGAGTTGATGCACCAGGTTTGGAGGCTGTTACTTGATGATGAATTCCTGGAAGCATATCAACACAGCATTGTGATTTGTTGTGCCAATGGTATTACGAGTAGGGAGATGCAGGGATAAGGGTAAATCCTTTTCCGCAGGTATCCGTACTCTTAAGAGTACGAGTACGGATACAGATTCTCGTATCCGTGGGCTTCAAAATGAGCCGGAGATCATCCAAAATGGTCAAGAATTGACTGAGATAGAGACTAAACATTGATTGGACTCTATCTCAGTCAATTCTTGACCGCTTCAGGTGATCTCCGGCTCATTTTGATCGCGAATCCGTGGGTAAAATCCGTGGATATTGCATCCGTATCTGTGGGGAGTACGAGTACGGATACAGACAAATGTATCCTGGGATTACCCCTGCATTTCCCTAATTATGAGGCGAATTTATCCTCGCATCTTCACTTATTCAGCCGATTATCCTGAAAAGTAGGTGTTGGTAAATGAATTTGCATTTTTGCTTATTCCCCTACCCCAGAGTTCTACTTGCTACAGTACAAGACAAAGGTGTCTGTCCATGCCCTCGATGTGAGGTTTTGAAAACAGACTTTGACAAGATGGGACATGTCTGGGATCTCCGTGCCAGGATCACCAAGGCTCGCACATACCTCAACGATAAGATAACACGTGCACGCGACTTCATATATAAGCTTGGAAAACCTGTTGCCGGCGCTGCAGTTGAGAGACTACTCCAAGCCCAATCGCTGGTCCCCACAGTGGTGCGCACGTCCCATTTTCTATTTAAGTTTCATAGTTAATGGTGAATACAGAATGCGTTTGCAGATAAGCTTGCTGTTTTCGGCTTTGATTTCTTCCCCATGCTTGTTGTTGATTTGATGCATGAATTTGAGTTGGGTGTGTGGAGGGCAGTTTTTACTCATTTGATCCGCATTATCTACGCTGCATCCCCTGGCCGACAGTTGGTGACGGAACCAGATGCAAGGTAAATTCGATATCAGCAATGGTCTTGGATATTGTTAATGGTGGGTACCAGGTTTAGGCAAATTCCCAGTTTCGGCCGTGATACAATTCGTTGCTTTTCTAATGATGCTTCAGCAATGAAGAAGTTGGCGGCCCGCAATTTTGAGGATCTCTTACAAGTGAGAAAGCTAGGCTTGCTGGTATAACCATTAACTCACATCTCATCCTTCTAGTGTTCCATTCCAGTTTTCGAGGGCCTCTTGCCTCACCCACACAATGAGATCGTCATGACAGTACTATTCCGGCTCGCGGAATGGCATGCTCTCGCAAAACTACGGCTTCATACGGAATCCACCTTAACGTCACTTGCAAATGCAACAACAATGGTTGGTCGCAATTTGCGGAAGTTTCGCCAAGTGACATGTGCAGCTTTCAACACTGAACTACTGCTGAGGGAAAAAGCAGTGCAGGCTCGCAGAAGGCAACGTAAAAATGCTAGGATGGATGAGGAAACGCCGAGTACATCAAGAACGCCGTCGACGAAGAAGTATTTCAATCTCTTTATTTACAAATTCCATGCTCTTGGGGATTATGTAAGAACCATATGCTTGTTTGGCACAACTGATTCGTACACCACTCAAATCGTACGTGTATGTCTACATGCAATCACCCTTAAAGGCTTATGGTCTCCAATGACAGGGTGAGCTGGCTCATAGGCTTGTCAAATGCTTATATGGGCGCACGAACAAAAACCAGGCTATCAAACAAATTGCGAAGCATGAAAGGTGCCAGACTCACTTGCGACGTGCAGCAGAGGCGGCAAGAGTGGCGATCAAGAAAGGCAAACTACATCTCCACCATGTTAGCCTGTGTGATAAAGATGATCTTCCACTCACATCGACAGATATGCATCACCACATATCTGACTCTAAGAACTTCCCCCAGGATATCTTTCCTTTCATTCACAAGTTTCCTCATGATCCGACAACAAAGGTACAGTATTATGCTTCCCTATATTTATTTTAGTGACGTATTTTCAGGACTTCCTTCCAAAACTCAAGAATCATCTCCTCTCTCGACTACTTAACTTGGATCAGGATGACGATGAACCTGATTTTACAGACAATGATCGAAAGACCATCTGGATAGCCAAGAATCGGATTTTTGCATCGAAAGTACTGCGTGTCAACTATACGACATACGACATTCGTAGGGACCAAGACTCCATGAACCCCCATACTCACTGTGATGTTATGGTACTTTCTCAGGAAGAGGACTCAGCCGCTCACCCATATTGGTATGCTCGCGTTCTCGGTGTTTTTCATGCTCGCGTACTCCACACTGGTCCTCGAGCTACAAACCGTTCTCTGCAACACTTAGAGTTTTTATGGGTCCGTTGGTTTGGCATTGAGCCAGACTATGTCGCGGGCTTCAAAGTGGCATGCTTGCCTAAGATTGGGTTTTTGCCCGAATCCGATTCTGATGCCTTTGGATTCCT
Source organism: Hygrocybe punicea (assembly GCA_963556145.1). NCBI lineage: Eukaryota > Fungi > Basidiomycota > Agaricomycetes > Agaricales > Hygrophoraceae > Hygrocybe > Hygrocybe punicea. The sequence goes on from OY744464.1 coordinate 6,268,214, forward strand.
AGACCCATCACTGGTGATTCGCGGGTGTCATTTATTGCCTGCTTTCGCGAATGGCCGTACTTCTGAATTACTAAGAACTACGAGCACTGCAGGTCGCCCACTGGATGAGGTAGATGACTGGACCAATTACTATGTTAACATGTATGTCTACGAATTAGTCTTCACCTACCAATGCTCACACTTTGCCAGTTTTGTTGATCGGGATATGTTCATGTGCTATCTAGGAGGTGGTGTTGGCCATCGCACTCATCATCATCACGACACATGCGACATGAATGTTGATGATCCGGAGGAAGGCGAGTCAGAGCTGGGGGAAAGAGAGGAAAACGGTGATGGTGATGAAGTCGGGCAGGAAGGCATTGGAGATGATGACGACGATGTTGGCAAGATTGGTGATAGTGAAAGTGATGAAGATGATTTCTTGCAGTCTCAGTCTGACGGTGGCGGAAGTGACGAGGATGAGGATGACCTCGACCTTGGCCCTGAAGATGATGCTTTTGAAGATGATTGTGCGGATACTTTATGATTGTTACAAACACAACGACCAATGAATGTCCGAGTCCAGATTGGAGGACAATTGTAAGACCTCTGAAATATGACTTAACATTGCTTGATCATGATTCATCAAAGTCTGAGGGGAAATTCTACATGCTGTGAAAAATTTAGACTAAGTGTCTCATTGACCCGTTGAAGACTGTATTACGTTGATTCAAAAAATTTCATGAAAATGCCAAATCATTTATACAAACACCAGGGTCCTATATTTTTTTTTCACACGTGCGTCGGACTCCGAGTCGGAGCAAATCTACACATGAGCAGAACCTTCAAGAGCATTGATTCAACATTTCACAAACGGGGGTATACAATTTTTCTCGTTCATCATTCTCCTCTAACCACCACTCCCATCATCACCATTTCATCGCCCGTATAGACATCGGCCGCAAAACTGTCAACCCCAACAGCTCCAGCATGAGAAAAACATGGCGAGCAAGAGGGGAGAAAAGTCACGGATACGCGTGATATTCAATCGCTCACAACGATTCTCCACCACCGTTGCGAATTTTGTTCTGCACAGTAACCAACAACATTTCCTCTTCACTACCGCCTTGGGTGTCGAACGATCGGAGGCGGAGGAGAGGGAGGGGCGACAATTCGTCGTCCTCATTTTCGATGCTCGAAAGTTGCGCTGGGGCCAATAAAAATGCTGGAGAGTCCAACGAGTCGAGGGCCAAGGTAAGTGGAGACAAATGGCTGTCGTTTTCGACGCTCAGAAATAGCGCCGAGGTGGGTGGGATGGCCGGCGAGTCCAACGATCGAAGACTGAACGTGAGTGGCGACAATCGGCCGTCCTCGTTTTCGTGGATGCCTAGATGTTGGGTCAGGGCAGATAGAGGCCTTGGCGATCGGAGGGTGACTGCGAGGGGACACGATTGGCCGTTATTGCCATTGGTCACTGGCATGGCTTGGGTATGATTATCCGCGGTGGATGGCGGTGGCGGTGGCAAGTCGATGGATGAGGTAGGGTGGTGGAACATCAGAATTGTTTGGAGTAGTGAATGTGTAAGCGCGACCGTGGTGCAAATAAAGTGTGGGAATTACAGCTATGTCAGGTAAATGTTTCTCCCCTGTCTAAGACATAATATCTGATAGATTCTGTACACGACAGACCCAACGTTACTAGACCTCGACGAGGTCATTTGTCTTGCCAACCGAATGTCCGTGAACGTCGTCACGACTAACCCTGTAATTTGGATGTGACCTCACAAAGGCAAAGATATATTTTACATATGTCGGACATTTCACTGCATATCATTAATCATTAATCATTACCCATATATATGCTACTGAAGTTGACAAGCCACTATGAAGTTTGTCAACTAGCAGGGGCCACAAAGTCTTGCTCTGTCTAGAAATGTACTGCCAACTTGGTACGCTATACAGCATTACATCTAGGTGCTAAAATTACAATGTTCCTTTGCCAATCCTCAACTATGTAGTGATTCTGTTACAAGCCTACAACAAAAATTCTAGTACAATGCAAAGCCATATATGCCGAGGTAGAGGTTGACCTATTTGCTATAACATGGCCAAACACTATGGGGGCAAATCATGAAATCCGTGATTTCCTGATGAATAGTACTAAAGTTAGCTATGCTCGCTTTTTTTCTGAACTTGCAACCGTGTGAACCTTGAACACGACCTTTGAACTTGGCCTCCATCTCAATGGATAACCCATTTGTACTACCACAACCCTTGTCTAATGTTGATGTCAACATACCTCCACCTGTTGTCTCGTGATGTATACAATGCTGTTCAATACCGCAAAGCTGTTGAACATTCACGAGGTTTGCTTCCACATTAACAATTGGAAACTTCGGGAGCTTACTACCATTAGATTTAAAGAATCGGACTACTGAGAGTGAACTAGCTGAGGCTTACCTCTATGAAGCGCAAGTTATTCACCACCATGGAGGTTTGGATAAAGGTTCACTACCCCGTCTGTGAGTCCTGAATACTACCTAACCTTTTACCATATAGATGTGCCCGCGTGGATGCGGAAACTCTTGGGGCCAATCATAGCAGATATCCGGGAGATCAAGAAGGGTATAGCCGATATCCAAAAGATTAAGATTGACGTGCAAGAACTCAAGGATGATATAATCGGAATCAAGGCAGATATTCGATCGATCAAGGAGATGTTCGAGACATGAAAGCAGATATAACAGGCATCAAGAACGACATGCTACTTGTTAAAATACAAGCAGCAAAGGTAGGTGTTTTCGGTAGGTTCTCATAACCCAACTCATAATGTACTTGGCAGGCTTCGAATCGCCACCTTCTCGATGGTGGGACGATACCTTATGATGAAGTACTGTCTCCAGGTGGAAAGTCCCTTGCGGAAGTAAGCTATCACCGTCATCATACCATTCATACTCCAATTTTTTCATTGCTCAGGAGGGACTTATTCCAATCCGAACTCTCGGTCAGATTAAAGCTCTTGAACAACTCGATGCAAGGAAATACTTCAGATTTTATTATCCAGATAAACGAGTTGGAAATACATCTGTACAGAATTTGCACGAGGAGGTGCGCGTTGCAATTGGATGTTTTGTGCCAATCTAGTATTCCCAACTCTTACTATCAACTTGTTCCACTTTCACCTTGCTCATGTAAAATACCAGCCTCGCCTCATTTCAATCCACCGTATAGGATAATCTCATTTGTCTCATTTGTCTCATATGCCTATAGACTTGATTGACGTGAATTAATTGAGTCTATACCCTACATAGCCAGCATTTGTTCGGAGACAAGACAAGAAATCATAGGGGAGGCATTTTGCGCGGGATATCTATTTTTCGTGGGAAACTCAAATCGCACAGATAATAAAAGTATGAGACACCACAATAAGTATATAAGTGGTGTTCCAAGGTACAATGCGACGAACACACGCAGTAATTATCCACGAGACTTCAAAGAATATGGCAAATAGTGCCAGGACCATGACTTGCTACGGCGCCTTTTGCCTGCCATCTGTGCAGCCTTGTCATCACCGGTCCAGAACGGATTACTCGTCTCTAGAACTGCCACAGGAAGCAGCTCGAGGGGACCAGCTCTGCAATCAGGAAGCAGTCTTCAGCATTCCAGTATGAACATATGAGAATGTCGTAACCCACACCAAGGCGTTGGCAATGGCCTCATTATATAAACGTTGACTATAACTGACAAACGCTTCGTCACGTTCTGCGGCGGCAAGCCCTTCGTCGAGCTGCTGCATGTCCTCCTGATAGTTACAAAACTTGAGGTGGACCAACTTGTCCTCTCCACCGTGGGCTTCCCTTCAAATGGCATGCAGGAGCTGGCCAAAATCAAAATTCAGCCAATTATTTCAAAAGATGGGTACAACACCAAAACTGCTATATATTTTCGCACAGCACACGAGATTGTCTTCCCATCAGACCACAGATGTTTTGAACGGCCTGTACGGATGAAATATTTGAGAGCGGCTTCATAGACCTGACCCTTATACGGTTTGATGACGCCCTAAAATTTTAATCAGCAGTGACCATTCAAATGAAACAGTGTTGTTGTCACATCTTCCACTGTGTTCAAGAACAAGTAAGACATCTTTCCTAAGAGTCCTGCCACAAGCTGTCAATTATCGTCTCTCTTCTTACATGATTTTGGATGTCTGTGAAAACCGTACGTTGGGCGTGGGGAAGGACGAGACTCGCCTCGTAGGACCCTTTCTGGTAGATAAATAAACTGTTGAAGTTCGTGGAGGTCTCTAGCATGGTGATTCGGCATTTGATTATGGAGAAAACGTCTGGTGTCCTGGTTACTAACAATGTCTACCAGGAAAGAAGAACAAACAACGTCAGCAGATGTAGATGCATTAACAAATAAGAAATTTCACTTGGGCTGCGGCAGTCCGGATATTTGTCACGGAATCCTTTGATGCCACACTCTAGCTGGTTGTCCATGGCCTCGTCGTCGAGACATGGAAAGACACAATTTACAATCCAAGCATAACCAAGCTCATCGCTGATTCGCAGAACCATGTATTTGGACTTGTCACCATCTGCCAACGACTTCCATGTCAACCCACCATCACTTATACTAGAGGCCATAGCGACTGTTTTAGTATCCAATACAGTGTACAGTAAACTTGGACCCACTCGGAATGCCCAGAAGCTTCAGGAAAAGGCGCCTTCGATTGCAAGATGTTTGAGTCTAGACTTTTTTCCAAGCCCACGTGTGGATGGTCTGAAGACATGTCTGGTACCCATAGGAGCTCAACGGACGTATTAGTATCGTTAGATGATCCCAAGGAAGTGTTTTGGAAAGTTAATCCGTAGTCATCACATAATGTCAACATCTGCAACAACAAATGAAATGTTAGAATCAAAAGGCGCAAATATAAGACCTACCACGTCTTTGAAGGAGGGCGTTGCAGCTGGAACACCCCCAACTGACATGTGGTGGTCATGGTAGTTGCTCTGCAAGGGCTGGTGCAGAATCGGCCCCTGGTCTACGTGTTCAAGTTGGCGTTCAGAGGAATCGACGGGCTGGGGAAAGTATAACATCATTTCGTCAACGGAAGGCAGCCCATTAAAGATTGGCTTTGCAGGCCTGAATGTTTCATCACACCGTAGCTGACCCGCAGTACTGGCTAGGAATGACGCTGCCGTGGTGGGCTGAGGATATTGTGGGGTTGGTGCATAGATTAGTGATGGGGAAGTTCGGTTCGGTCCGGTTTTCGGCCTTTTTGCCCCAAACCGAAACCGAACGGTTCGGTTCCTACCAAAAAATCCCAAACCGAAACCGAAACCGACGTAAACGGTTTACGTCAGTTTGGTTTTGGTCCAGACGCGGTCTGAACCGCGAACCGCGTGGGCTGGGGGCCCTCCCTCCCATCTGACCTCGCAAGAGCGCTGCACACGTCAATCGACGTGGCTAGCCTCATTACGAGGTGGGATTGGGGGTTGGTGGGCTGCACGGCCCTGTCCTAGCGAAACACACGCGTCGAACGCGTGTGTTCCGCCTCGGCTGTTGTCGATTGGGTGTGGTGGTGGTGGTGGTGATGCCCCAACGCGTCAGACGCGTTGTCCACGCAACGACGGGCGTGTTGGCCCCGCGTTGGTCCTGCGTTGGTTGTTTTCGGCGAGCGCGTGGTGGTGGCGTACGGGCCTCTCCGCGTGGGTGTCCCGACGCATCATGCGTGTTGTACACGCGCGGCGGGCGGGTTGACCCCGCGTTGGCCGCATTGGTGTTGCATGGTGGTGGTGGTGGTGGTGGTGGTGTTGCATGGTGGTGGTGGTGGTGGTGGTGGTGTTGCATGGTGGTGGTGGTGTTGTGCCGCGTTCCGTTATATACAAATAAAATCAATAAAAGAAAGAATAAAAATAACATACCACGAAGGAGCGGGGGTGGATGCACCACCCCCCGCTGCTCGACAACTGCCACTCCACCCCGTTCACGTTCGTTTGCGTGCGCGCGCGTTGGAGGCGTTGGCGTGTCCGGTGCGGCGTTGATCGCTGCTGTCGTGGTTGTGGCCGTCATGGTGGCAGTCGCTGTCGTTGCCGTCGTGGTGGTGGTGATGGTGATGGTGGTGATGGTGGTGATGGTGGTGATGGTGGTGTGCGTCAACCTGTTAATGCGTTAGTTAAGTTCGAATAAATATAAATAAAAAACATACGAGGGCGGCAGGGAGTACCCCGCCGCCCGTTTTGTCGACCTCAGGTGCTCCATCGTCCTCGTTTGGCGTACATTGGGGGTGTTGTTGGTGGGGGTTGGTGAATTTGGGTGACTTTCGAAGTCAGCCAAGTACTGTCGGTTTGCGGTTCAAACTCAGTTTGAAACCGTTTCGGCCCGCGGCCAAATCTCCAAACCGGAGACCGAACCGTTCGGTCTCAGCCGAAAATTTGCCAAACCGAAACCGAAACCGGCGGTTTCGGTTCGGTCTAAACCGGGTTTGGGTCGGTCTGAGACCGAACTTCCCCAACACTAGCATAGATCGGAATCCTGAATGAACTAGTGTTGCCGTAGTTCGGTTCCGAACCTAGCCGAACCCGGTTCAAACCCCGAACCGAACCCGAGGTTCAGTCTAAGTTCAGCCAAGTGCTGAACCGGACCGTGGGTTCAGTTCCGGGTTTCAAGGCCCGCCGGATTTCCTGAACGGCTCCAAACCGCGTCCAAACCGCGAACGCAGCTATTTTTACGGTATTTATTTCATTTGTTTTTCGTATTTCTTGACTTACTATTTCGTGTTAAATGGTATCATGTGACCGGCCGTGACCGTGTAGCTTTCACGCAACACAACATCAACACTCAACGCGAAGGTCAGTTTCAAGCTTTTCTTAACTTTACTAATGTCATTTGCGACAGGGAACTCGACCACGACCACGTCGCGGCCACACCCATCTTGGCACAAGATGGATGCCAACGCCAACCCAATGCCAACGGACGCGCGACAGCTGCAACACCACCACCACCACCACCACTACCACCAGCGGCGGCAACAACAACGGCAACGACAACCACGACGGCCAGCAGCAGCAGCAGCAGCAACGGCAACGGCAACGGCAGCGGCAGCAGCAACGGCCACGACAGCAGCGGCAGCAGTGGCAGCAGCAACGGCGACGGCAGCGGCAGCAACGACGGCAGCAACGACGGCAGCAGTGACGGCAGCAGCAGCAACAGCGGCAACAGCGGCAACAGCGGCAACAGCAGCAACGCCACGGCAATGGCAGCAGCAGCAACAGCAGCAATGGCAGCAACGGCAGCGGCAGCAGCAGCAGCAGCAACAACGCCAACGGCCGCAGCAACGGCAGCAACGCGACGGCAGCAACGCGACGGCAGCAGCAGCAGCAGCAGCACCGGACGGCTCCCCCGCAGCCCAACTACCTCGCGAAGTGTAGCGCCGTATCAATTGATACGTGCCTGCCATTCACGAGGAGAACGGAGCTCACGGGGTGAGCCAACCTCGGTCTGGGTTCAGACGCGGTCTGAACCCAGACCGAACGCGGCGAGACGGTTCAATGCCGTCCGGGTCCAGGTTTGGCCATGCGCCAAACTGGACCCGAAGTTCAGTTCGCGGTTCCGCCAAAAAGGCTCGGAACCGGACCGAACTGAACTTCGGCAACACTAGAATGAACCGGCGTCTGGGCAAATCACGATGAGCTGTTTATGTTTCGTGTAACGGATGGTGAAATCTTACTAGTGGGGAAAGAAGATTCATTGGGTATCTGCTCGGTGCTGGCTGGATTTTTGAGTCCAAAATGTGCGCCATCCATCGCTGTGTCCAGCCGGGCGTAAGTTACATTGTCGAAAAATGGCATATGGTAGTCCAGCGTGTCCGAGTCGGCCGAGTCAGTGAAGGCAGATTCTATGGCCTCGGGAGCCACGCAACGAGGCAGAAATGGCTCCCTCTCCTGGCCCAGGGTAGGTAGGTTTGGAAGCGGAGGGCATTGTACGATTGGTGCAGGAAAGAGTAGTGACTCATATGCCCCGGTGTCGCACTGACTGGAATAGTTGTCAGAAAACGAGTCCATCATAATGACAGCTGCCAGAAGCCGAGGAGGAAGGCCCGGGGACGTGCGCACCAGTGTAAAACAATAAATATCCAGATATATAAAGGCTTGCTCATCAAGATGGTCAACGGCGAACTTCTGATCAGGGGTAGCTATTCAATGGTTACCACATAGTTTTGATACCTGAGCAGACGTGAGCCCAATACGGATGTGACATGACTCCCCCCCTTTTCAAGGCACTACAATTGCTTTCCTCCCACCACGATCGCCCAGCATCCATGAACTGTTCTCTAGCATCTTCTAATTTTCCTCCGCCTCATTCTCCTAATTCCTCCCATTCCGGGGGATCCCACTATGCCCTTTCCCCGATCGACGTATTCCCACGTCCGAGCTGGGACGAATTATCACGGCGGCACAATATACCGCTGACTCTGCATGCTATGGACGAATTGGACTGGATGGGTGTAGCCTATGCATATGAAGCATGAGGGGCTATTGAAGACGAACTACACCTTGCCGAAAAACGCTATCGCCAACAACTCATCGTAGCAAGGACATACGAGTTGCGGTTCTTGAAAGCAAAAGATAAACTTCAATGAATGGACCAAAAACTTGGCGTGATCGTCAACGTTGCCCTGAAGGAAGTCTCTGACCAACGGAATACAAGCTTCCCTACACGTTCCTCGCCTCGGAGCGGTGAGAATTGCAATTGCATATGGCTTGTGAAAGTCAGCCTTAATAACGGTGATACATGTAGGTGGATGGTATGAGAAGATGGACGAGATGACTTGTGTCGACGTCGGCTTGAACTTGGAATGCGGGCTGCTGCTAGGGTAGAACAAGTGCCAGTGAGTAGTTTTCACACTGCATACACGATGATGCTCATTTCCATTTCGTCGAGCTTCAACTTCAGGTTTGTTTTGGAAGGATATATATACTTGGGAGACGTTGATCCATTATGAGGTAGCGTGTCGTGATGATTACTTGCTTATTTATGTAGCTCTGTATTCCAAATTTTTTCTTCGTACGTCCACCGAAAATTTTACTGAGTGATTATGAGCGTTCTGGAACCTTGTTCCAATTGGTGTTGCATTTTGCAGTCGATCGGTAGGTTCAAGTTGCTGCTGATGGCACTTCTGGTATATCTTGGCCTCCACGGCCTGACCATCTCTTTTGAGTAGAAGGGGTGTGTAGCCCGAAACGAGGTATGTGAATCGTTTCACTGCGGCCAGATTCACCGTAAAGTGCAGCCATCATGATGGATGCTCGTCTCACACTTGTAGCTGTGTTTACCGGAAACAAACAGAAAAAATGTTATTCAAAGACAATACGCTAAACTTCATCTTCCATAGTCAAGTCAATGACATTCTGTCCCCTAGAGATGTTGCCAGAACAGTCGCCATTGTCTGAAGTGAGATCGATGATGGCTGCGACATGTGACTTTTGAGCCATAACAATTGCACAAAGATGGTCGACGAAAACTCTGCGTGTCATAATTAAACCACAATGGCACTTCGCAAAGAGGTTGCTGAACTTGGCATTGGAGAGACCAGGTCTGGCCGAAGAGTCTAACCTCAGGAGTTGATTTAGCGGAGACTCAGGGGCCACTTCCACTCTCTCATGTGTCGGGATAGCCATATATCCACCTGGAAACCCTGAAATCGGTGTAATATTGTCACGGTACATTAAGAAGAGAGGCTCCTACTCACCATTATACCGCCAATCCGCCATAAATCCTGCAACAGGTGGTCTGGACAGGTGAAAAACTGGAGGCGGAGCCGGTACTCCAAAGGCTGTTAATTTTACTAAATAGTTAGCACTGACAAGTAAGGATCATGGATTTGACGCACGCCGAACAGGATACTTGCACAGCAGCAGACCTCTGTGTGTATATAAACATTCAAAGCAGACTATACAGAAGTTGAGAAAAAGTCAGACGCTAAAATCTGTTAGGGCTCACTGACTTAGATAGCCACAACTATTGGAGGCGCAACCAGCCACATATTCGCCGGAATATTGACCATGAATGGCCAGGTATATAGCGCACTCGGTGTAACTAAATTCATTCCCATCTCCGCAGCATGGACAAAGACAGCAGGGAGCTCTAAAGTGATGGCTGATATGGTAGGCGGAGAGGTTTGACAGAGTAACCCGTTCTCCTGTAAGGGCAACAGGCCTTGGAGCAGCAAGCCCAATGAACATCAATCAGCGCTGATTCATATGACTTGGACATACCAGAACCAAAGGGTAAGATCACCTGCTGTGGGATCATAGTGGAGTATTAGTGCTGAAAGTAATCGCTGTTGGCGTTGGATGCGATTGAGATAGCGGTTGTACAGTTGAGTAGTCACGGTGGACATTGGAATTGCTCACCGGTATCTGAGGTGCTGAACTGCAGCTTTTTAGCTGCGGGTACCATTCATTTGCCACTGAGTTCAGAAGCAGTCGAGAAAACCACTTAAGGGAAATAATTTGGTGAACAGCCAAAATGGACATTTGAGCAGTCGAGATGAGGCCGTACTCTCGGGCTCAAGTGCTTCAAGTGGACGTGACGATTAAATGTCCACAACCGTCAAACGCTCAGCGCTCCCTAGATTATTTGTCTAATGCTCAGCGCTCGGCAATGCTTGGCCTAAAAAAACCCGTTTGACCGTCTTGGTGGCGAATAGTTACCTTATTCTCATCGTGCTCTCTCCTGACAACCATGATAAATACTAGCTATGCAGCTCCAGCATTTCCAAAGTATCAACCCACACAGGGCATCTCCAGTATGACTCTGAGCGACAGCTTTTGTCCATCATTGAAACCCAAACCTTTCAACATCACTTCGGCTGAGATTCGAGACGCATTTAAATTGACACCTCAGTCGGATACACTGCGAAATCGTGTTGCTTTCATTTCTCCGACCCTCTCCGAGTCCAATGGTTTTATAGGGAACCAATTAGAGTACTTTGAATGCCACGGATACCTCCCAAGGTATCAGTCTCCTGTGCTATCAAATCCTAGCCCGAATAATGATGCAAAGAGGAGAGAGCATCGGGTGGTACGAAAAAATTGTGTCCGTTGTTTTTCCAACCTTTCTCACCAAGACTTGCACAGTTCGAGTCGGTCACCACCTTCAGGAAACGTACTCGCACGCATCATGGAGACAGTTCTGATGAGGAGAATAGTCCATCAGGATTGAAACCAGCCAAGCAACGACGGGGGAGTTACAATCTGGCCCAAGCTATTGATAATTTGGCATTGCAGGAGTCAAAGGAAGAGTTTCGTCACCGCGCGGCTTTGGAGAAGAAACTGGTGGAGTTCGCGCGTCAGAACTTGAAGAAGATGCAGGCTATTCAACGAGAGATTGTGTCCTTTATGTTCGAGCCATCATTCACTCATGATCGCTGCTATTGCCTCACATAATAAAGCTTATTCGCCTTCACCCTCTTAGAATTCTGTGACATGTATCTACTCTCACCCGGGTATGTAGTATATTCTTGTTGATCCCCCTCCAACCCGTCCTCCTCCATCAGGCTCCATGTACCTTTGAATATATTATTTTTGCCTGCTGTAGTCCGCCGCGTCATGAGAAAAAAAAGCCAAATATGGACATTCGAGCAGTCGATGATTAAACGTGATTCAATGTGTAACGTTCGAGCAGTCAATGAGGCCATTCTCTCGGCCGCTAGCTCTCGGGCTCAAGCGCTCAGCGCTCAACACATAAACATGATGAGTGTCCATTCAGTCGTCAAGTCTATCGAATTTGAGGTTTATGTTGTGCATGGAGATTTTATGCACTACGAGCTTATACCTTATCCGAGCCCATGTTGGCCAGCTCAGCTGGGCTCCGATATCTTTCATTTACATCTGTCACCGGTACTTTTTCAACTTTGAGCATCGTAACTGAGTCGCTTTCGCATAATATTCGAGTTGCACGGTCAGACCACGATCATGCTACTGGACCCGCAACATACATGAACTTGAACGAGAATGCCTTGTTATGTTGGTGCGGAAGGTCATTCTCCGAGTCCGGTCCTCTGAAGAGTCACCAGAACAGTTGTCAAAAGAATAAAAGGCGATTGAGTGGGACTTTGGCCAAGGCGAAAGAATTATGGACGAAGAGGAAAAGACGACGACTTGAAGATTTGACAGGACCTGGAAGTGGCCAGTCGTTCCCGGATGAACTCAGAGTGGTAGACATTGAGCCGGCTGAGCTTGTCATTGAGGCTCCTGTTAATGTTGTGGTGGTGTGTTTATTCTCAAAGTGGCCATATACCTTATCCGAACTCATTAAAATTTCTCAGATTGAGTCGGTGATTCGACAAGGCGTAGATGGTGAACTGTCCCGAGAGAGCACGACCATTCTTGCCAACGACGTGGGTTTATTTTGGTTTGGATGATGTCTTATAATAACTAATATATCTTTTATGATCCAGCACCTGCCAGAGGATGATGGCCATCTGTCTCTAGCAGAGCGAAGGTCGCGAAGGAATACTCGGCTGCCGAAGCGGTTCCGGGATGTCTTGCCACAGCCACTACCGCTCCTCCCACCAGCTGAAAATGTCTTACAATCAACATCACCACCACTGCCACCTGTTCCGCTTCCGCCAACACCATCTTCTCTTTCAGGGGAATCTGCGAACCAATCGCTAGCCTCACGTGTCTTTCGGATATTCCGGACGCCTCGAAATCTCTTCGGTCTTTTCAGACAGTACCGCTCGGACAAACTGCCGTCTCATGACCCTGAAGAACATGTTGATTTACACAATCTATTCGAGGAACACGCTCCGTCATGGGATTCGGGCCAGACTGATGCAACCACTTCATGGCCTCGGCTTCAAGGTGAAGATACTTTCTATCCTTATTCAAACGAGAGTTCATTCCGTCTTGGCACATGGTACTGGAACAATGGCATCCAAAAATCCCGTGAGAGTTTCTCCGAACTTCTACGCATTGTTGGGGACCCCAAGTTCTGTCCAGAAGATGTGCGACGCACCCAATGGAGGAAGAGTGACACTAAACTAGGCAGAAATGATTTTGATGGAGAAGATGGTGTAAATGAAGCGGAGGATGCAGAATGGGAGGATGAAGATGCTGGATGGAAGAGCACGCCCATCAATATCTCTGTTCCTTTCCATCACAGAACGAAGACGCCTGGCCCACAGAATTATCTCATAGGCCATCTTTATCACCGATCCCTCGTCTCCGTCATTCGCGAAAAGCTTGCAAATGCCGAACACATGTGGCACTTCCACTATGAGCCATTCGAGTTATTCTGGCAACCTTTTGACACACGTCCTGAAGTACAGGTGCACAGGGAACTTTACACGTCACCCGCCTTTTTGGATGCTCATCGCGAGCTCCAAGAAATGCCAGGAGAACCCAGGTGCAATCTCCCAAGGGTCATGGTAGCTATGATGTTCTGGTCCGATGCCACCCACTTGACATCCTTTGGGAATGCAAAACTGTGGCCATGTTATCTTTACTTCGGGAATGAATCCAAGTATCGCCGTTGTAAACCTACTTGTCATCTCTGCAACCACGTAGCCTATTTCCAGTCGGTGAGTCGGCAGTATTTGTACCTTATGTTTTGGGTCTTCTCTGATTATATTTCCAGCTTCCGGACGTGTGTAAGGACTTTGCCACTGAGAATCTGAATGGAACACGGCCCAGTCAAGCTTTCATGACACACTGTCGGCGTGAAGCACTACAAACACAATGGGACATAATCCTGGATGATGAATTCTTGATGGCCTATGAGCATGGCATCGTGATTCAGTGTTCTGATGGAATCGCACGCCGATTTTATCCGCGAATTGTTACATACTCGGCCGATTATAAAGAGAAGTATGTATTGTTTTTTCCTGTCCCAAGTCATAAGCTGAATATCTTCTCTTTACTTTAAGAGTCATCCTCGCCACCATTCGTGATCTAGGATAGTGCCCTTGCCCCTGCTGCCTCATACCTCTCAATCTTGTACAAAATATGGGAATGGCACGAGACATGAACCAACGTCAAACACTTTCTCGTGTGGACGATACGGCCAGGAGGCGCAAGGTTGAAACTGCTCGAGATATCATCTACAAAAAAAACTACGCCGTCAACAGTGATGCAGTGGAAACAATCTTGAAGGAACAATCATTGGTGCCTACGTCTGTAAGTGTGTGTTGAATGCAAATGCAAATGGAAGCTGAACAATGAATACAGAATGCGTTCTCTAGCAAGCTTGCGCAGTTTGGCTTTGCTTTGTTTGTGATGTTTGTAGTTGACATCATGCATGAATTTGAGTCGGGTATCTGGAAAGCCCTTTTTATTCACCTTCTTCGAATGCTGGAAGCTGTGGACAAGATGCTGATTGATGAACTGGATCGACGGTTAGTGATGGTCAGCGATGATAAACCGTATGACATTGAGTTGCCCATAACTTTAGGCAGATATCGACTTTCGGCAGAGACACCATCAGACGATTTTTGGCCAATGTGTCCGAATTGAAAAAATTGGCTGCTCGAGACTTTGAGGATATTTTGCAGGTTCGCATTCTATATCTCGTCATTAACAACCAACTGATCTGGAATAATAGTGTGTAATACCGGTGTTTGATGATCTACTTCCCGAGCCACACAACAGCGATATTTTACGCTTACTGTTCGTCTGTGCACATTGGCATGGCCTAGCAAAGCTCCGCATGCACACCGACCATACCCTCGAGATTCTTGATGAGACCACTGTCCGCATTGGTGCCGAGTTTCGGGCCTTTGTTGGCAAAACTTGCCCGGCTTTCGACACGCGAGAGCTGAGTCGCGAAGTAGAGGCACGTAAACGCCGCGAGAGGAAGAAAGTGCAAACCCAAGCACAGTTCAGGGACACCGTGCACAACTGCTCCGCAGATGTGGAAAGCTTGAATGCAAATGGACCACGACAAAAGAAGTTCAATCTTGAGACATACAAGTACCACGCCCTGGGTGATTATGCCAACACAATTCGTCGATATGGCACTACTGATTCTTACTCTACAGAACCTGTAAGTGTGTTGGCTTACTTATGGTTTATTCATCATGGCGTCATGCATTCATACAGGGTGAGCTTGAGCACCGCACGCCAAAGGCCCGATACAAGCGCACGGACAAAAAATCGTTCACCAAACAGTTAACTAGAATTGAACGCAGGGAGGCTCGGCTTCGCCGTTTACAGGACAAATTGGCCAGCAAGAAGGGATCGGATGAAGTGGTGGCCAAGACACCACAGGAACACCACCATATCGGTGCTTCTCAATGCCACTACAAGCATATAGGCACCTTTATCCAGAGAAACTCTGGAGACCCAGCAGTCAAGGTGAGTGTGGTGACCAAAAGTGAAGGCCCATACTGAAATTCGTTTGTCTGAAGGGGTTTCTGCCCAAGCTCAAAAAGCACCTTCTTGCTCATATCCTGGATGGTAACGATGTTCTGTGTGACCAGAGTGGCTGCAGCTTCGACTCAGTTTTGTTCAAGCATGATCGCATGTACGAACACAACATTATGCACATCAACTACACAACATACGACATTCGACGGTCGCAAGATGTGGTGAATGCGTCCACGTCGCATTGTAACATCATGGTTCTGTCTAACTGTGACAGTGATCAAATCTCGAACCAGCCTCATCCGTTCAAGTACGCCAGAGTTCTTGGTGTTTACCACGTTAACGTCGTCTACGTCGGCCCTGGGATGGTTGACTATCAACCCCGTCGAATGGAGTTTTTATGGGTACGATGGTACCGCCGTATAGAGTCAATCAGGGCTGGCTGGGACACATTCAAACTGCACCGTGTCCAGTTTCCGCCCATAGCTGATGAAGAGGCCTTTGGGTTCATTGACCCCTCCGACATTCTGAGAAGCTGTCACATAATCCCAACATTCTCTATGGGGAAGTGTCATCTCGATGGCCGTGGTTTATCATGCTGCGCCGGAGATTCATTAGATTGGGTTGCATATTATGTGAACCAGTGAGCATGCTAACGATTATATCGACCAGCGTCTCTCAATCCTATTCCACAGATTTGTGGATCGTGATATGCTCATGCGGTACATCGGTCTCGGAGTGGGACATGTATATGCTCCGCATGCACACTCTCACAATTCTTCGGAACGATCACAGGAACAATGTTTGGAAGAACTCAATCAGGAACATTTGGATCGCGACAGCGAGCATCATTTATTGGGCTCCAGCAGTACTGCTGAGCAGGATCACCTTGACAACATTTCAGACAATAGCAATTTTGACGACTCAGACGATTCGTCCACTAATGAAGATGACGAAGAGGACTGCGCGATGGCGGAGATGTATGGCTGATGAGTACATACTTAAGAAACAAAATTGAAGCAATGGGATCAAGCTAATCCGTCTAAATGGTTACTCCCCGACTCGCACGTCCTTTCGTCCTACTTGGATCCTTTTCGATATGTTATTCCATTTGCCGAAATATATATAGACGTGGTGCTGACCCTGTTATAAAGGTGAGCATCGAGAATGGCCATTAAATAAATGACTTACAAATTCAGCTAGGGCCACATAGCTGCTCCCACGCCATTCACCCTCGTAAAACACTTCGACGTAGTCGTGTGGCTGCCAACATTGTCAATTGACGCATCCCAACGCTCCGATCACACACTGAAAACTGAGCCTCGCTAACGGCGGCACGACCGGCTATGGAGATGGCTGCCGGCCGACATTTGGTAGACTGGGGAAACGTTAAGCCATGTATGTGCTAAGAGAATTGAAGGACAAACCTTGGATTTAACTTTGGGCATGTTATGAGACTGAAGAAGCGGGATAGGGTATGAGTGGAGACAAAAGACGCAAAAGGAAAGAAGTCACGCAACGGTCAATTATCGGGAAAGCAGCTGAAGGACCACTTGCAATAAAGGTTCGCAAACTTCACATACCAACTCTGCCAGGCTCTCACCACGCATCCGTCAACATGGTCTCGTCCGAATTGTCACGGTGACCTACCAGCTTCAAGTTCGGCTTCCCGTTTAAAATGTAGTTAAGGTGAACATTGATTGACACGTCGTTGCATTCTCACTACCAACTACAAAGGTAATTGTATGTTGCTCTGGATCTTTCGTGAGTCCTGAAATTCAATATCTACGCCTTCCACTTTTGTTGGGTATGCATGAGTCTCCAAATGAAATGGTCTCCGCCTCCGACATGCTACATTCGAACTTTTGGGGCAGATATTCTTTTCAGGTTTGTTTTGCACTTGCCGGCCTCCAAGCAATAGTGGGAACAGAAAACTATAGATGGATCCAAATTAGGCTTCTCTACCGCTCGAGATCTTAGATGGATCTTATCCATATTTGGTTCGCATGTTCATACCAAACGTATAAAAACGGCTGTCGTCCTCCAGATAGTCATGATGTCGGACGAAGAAAATTCCTCTCTAAATACTACCATCAGGCAAAAATGACCAGGAGCGTTGCAACTCGGCCCCAGGAAAAAACGGTATGACTGTCATCACCTCCCCATCCAGATTCAACTCAACTCGAGCAGCAGCGGCGCTACAGACCCACTTGTTCACCATGGGAGGCATTTCGGACGCACCGTACACGCACTGTGCACCATAAATTCTCTTCTCAACAATGGCATACTCCGCATGGGAGAGCTCTCGGAATTTTCAGAAGATTCATCCACGCACGAGTCAGTTCTTCATCCCCATCTTACACGGGAAATGGTGACTTGATAGACATCAGGGAGCGACGAGAGCACCGAATTTTTCAACTGCTCCTTCAAATGGTACCAGGGCTTGAGGACCGCTTGATGGAAGGCTCTAATGAAAACGTTGTGCATATCGCTGAGCTTGTATGTGCCTTGTTGACTCTGAGCAATTTGGCAAGACTGACTCTGCAATAGATACAAAAAGGCTCTTCCAATGTGAGGTCTGATGACACGAAGACCTTGAAAGGTGCCATTCTCGACTGGATCATGCCCCGCGGCCAATCTTTAAACCCTCCGTTGACCCGCAAGGTCAAAATTGATCGTGGTTTCCATCATGAACGCACAGGAGCTCTACTATGTCCGGCAGGGTTGGACTGGTTTAATGCTGAGTCGGTACACTCATCTATATTAAATGCACACTCTAACTGCCTCCAGGACGAAGGCGACGCTACGCAGCGGTGAAATGGCAGTCTCTGGAGATCAGTGGCCAGTTTTCCTTTATCATGACTATCTCTATGATCCAGAGAGCCCTTTCAGCATATCTTTTCCATGATACATGGGTCAGCCGAGATGGACAATTCCCACTCCAAGTGGGCTGGCTTATCTCGGCCGACCAATATCTTTCTCCAGGGCAGATGGCTTGGCCGAGGGTTCCATGTTCGGAGAAGCATGGGTTGGCCGAAGCAGAGGGATATATTGGCTGGCCATGGAACATGGATTGGCCGACTTCCCTGGGTATCTCGGCTGGCCATGGAACATGGATTGGCCAACCAGTCTTGGTATTTCACTTGGCCATGGAACATGGGTTGGCCAAATGGTCTGGGTATTTTGGCTGGCCATGGGAGATGGATTGGCCAACAGGTCTGGGTATTTAGGCTATGGATTGGCCGATGGTCTGGGTATTTCGGCTGGACATGGAACATGGATTGGCTGACCTCTGTTCGTTTATTGGCTGGCCATGAGACATGGATTGGCTGACTGTACTGGGTGTAGCCATGGCACATGGGTTGGCGAAAGCTTTGGTCATATGACATGGCCATAGCACCTGGGTTGGCCAAAGCTCCAGCTACATTGGGATGGCCACAGCTCTAATTACATCAGCTGTCAACATGATTGCTTTCTAAAAACACGAGGAACGAGGGTAAATTAGAATTAAGTCTATGTACGAATTGGGCGAGTTAAGGTCCAAGGCTCTCAGCCTCGCACCTTCACTCGTCGCTATCTAAGATATCCGTCTGCTCCTCTCAGAGCGGCCATCTTTTCTTTCTCCCACCCCCACACTACCTTTTTAGCCAATTCTCCACCCACTCATTCAACCCACCCGCCACTCCTCTAGCAGTAGGCATCTTCGTTGACCACTCCACCTCATTACAATCAGCTCGACGCATCGTTCACGTCCTAATAAAGAAGCCCCATGCCCGATCTACTGCTTGGCCCACCCGCCCTCGCAGCTCATCGGACTCCTCGTTTAAGTCTGGACCTTGGTTTTGGGTTTGAAAAAACCTCTGCGTGTTTTTTCCCCCAAAAAGAATATTGCTATTCTGTAATCACAACTCTCTCCATATACCCTCAAAATTGACCAAAACTATAGCCTGCACGAACATAGATATGCATTGGCCAACACTCAGAATACATTGGCTGGTCATGGCACATTGGTTGGCTGTTCCTAATGGGTCTCTGGCTGGTTGTGGGTCATGGATTGACCAGTGCCAGAGATATAATGGCCAGCCATGATACGGCTGACCTTGTGACATAGGGTTAGGGTTTACACCGATAAAATGCAATAAATTCCTTCTCAGACATTAACAGCTTAACATTACAACAAGTACTGCTACTGTGTCACAAATGCCTCTGAAAGGATAACAAGCAAGACACCAATGCCATTCAGTCTTGATCTCAAAGGAGGAGCTCTTCTCCTTCTTGATCAAGACTGACTGACAAAGAAAATACTAACAAAAATTTTGCGAACAAATAACCAAAAATGGATACTGAAATCAACTAAACTAACAATATTACCTGGTCTCAATGTCACTAAAGGGAGGCTTAAAAGTAATAGTGAGACTTACCTGGTCAACTTTCAATGATGCCACCAGGCCCACTACAAGTAGGTTGCCTGGCAAGGAAATCAGGGGGATTCACCCGCCCTTTCATTCCTGAAGACCTGTACAGTGACAAGCACTCATTTCTGAGGACCAGACACCAACAGTTGGCACGCAGAGATGCCACAATGTTCATTCAAGTTGAACAGATAACTTCAACAAAAGATACTGTCAGTAATGGGGTAATACAAATTAATCACTCATCTGGATGCAAACATACCAAAGAAGATACCTGACGGTGAAAAAGAAGAACATACCACAATAATCAAGTAGTCCTGTGAAGTGAACAGACGTCAGCAACAAAGCCTGAGGAAATCACCTACCAGTTAAGACTATGACACTACAGAATCTCTGGTTGTTGCCCGGTACAATAACCAAGGATCCTGTAGTGTCATCAAAAGTGGTAGTGGTGGTTGTGAGGTAAGGAGAAAATCTCAACCGTGTTTGATGGGCTTGTACTTATTTGTTCATGTGACTTAACGTGTTTGTTGACCACATGTCACAAAGTGTGATGTCACGTTGGGCCGTCCAAACGTTACATCACACTTGTGACATGTCGCGTCTCATCAATCATGTGACCTGTCGCGTTGCATTAATCATGTGACACGTGAGTGGTAATAATCATCATATTCCGAGGGCAGGAATCCTGCCCTCGTCTCACTATGTATAATAGGTACAAAATACAATAATAATGATATAACGAGGGCAGGGAATCACCCTGCCCTCGTCTCATTGCTGAGCCACCCCGATGGTCGGGTTCATTACCACCGCTGCTGCTGCTGTTGCCGTTGCCGTTGTCGTGTCTGCTGCTGCTGCTGCGGTTCACGCTGCCGTTGCCGTTGCCGCTGCTGCTGCTGCTGCTGCTGCTGTTGCTGCTGCTGTTGCCGTCGCTGCTGTTGCTGCCGTCGCTGCTGTTGCTGCCGTCGCTGCTGCTGCTGCTACCATTGCCGTTGTCGTTGTCGTGTCTGCTGTTGCTGGTGCTGCAGTTCATGCTGCTGCCGTTGCCGTTGCCGCCGTTGCCATTGCCATTGCGGCTGCTGCTGCTGTTCACACTGCTGGTGCTGCTGCCGTGGCCGGTGTGGCTGCTGTTGCCGTTCCCGCTCCTGGTCCCGCTGCTGCTGCTGTTCCCGCTCCTGGTCCTGGTCCTGGTCCTGGTCCTGCCGCTGCCTCGCCATCTTTGTTGCTGTCCTCATTGTTGTCATTGCCGTCCACGCTGTCGTCGTTGCCGTCCACACTGTCGTCGTTCCTGTGCTTGCTGTCATCGTTACCGTCCCCGTGGTTGTCGTTCCGGTCCTCGTTGTCGTCGTTCCGGTCCTCGTTGTCATCGTTCCGGTCCTCGTTGTCGTCATTCCGGTCCTCGTTGTCGCCGTTCCCGGAACCATGGTTGTTGCCCTCTTATGGGCCTCGTGTCATTGGCTGTCGATGTTGATGTGGTAATGTTCACGGTCGTCTGACGTGACGTTGCCGGAAAAGACCTAAAAAGTACGTGGAATTAGTTAATAAAAATAAATCAAACAAACTTAAAATGAAACTTAGCCTGGTGCTCTTCCGCAGCCTTGTGTCTGTGATTGTGGTTGCAAAGAAAGAGTGACGTGGCTTGAACTCGCACGAGAATTTCAACCAGCGTTTGCCGATTTCCTAAACGGGGCCGAATTGCCATATTGGTACAGGTGGCTGGATTTTCTTATTGCTATTACATGCTGTATAACACCTCAATGGCCAGGGCAAGACCCTGAAGGGATGTAAGTATCCCATACCCACAAGTATGGTAAATTTTGTATTTTATTTGAGCCTACAGAGAGAGCTATTCACAATGGATTTGAGCCCTCTGCCAAAATCAGCCAATCCATGTTCCATGGCCAGCCAATATATCCCTCTGCTTCGGCCAACCCATGCTTCTCCGAACATGGAACCCTCGGCCAAGCCATCTGCCCTGGAGAAAGATATTGGTCGGCCGAGATAAGCCAGCCCACTTGGAGTGGGAATTGTCCATCTCGGCTGAGCCATGTCTTGTGGAAAGGATATGCTGTAAGGTGTGATCCAGATGATCCTTGGAACGGCCTGTTCCGGAGTGTTTTACTTGTATCGGTAAGTACTAGTCAATCTGCCTCAAGCGACACTAACTATTTTCTCAGGCGTACAAGCATATATTTACGTCGCCAACCTCCGTCGATGCGGAGCCCAAGGCTACGCGGTCTGGCAATGCGCGGATCCACGGAATGACACAAGTCATGCCGGCTTCGATCGCATACATTGCTACTCAGGTACGTATCAACCATCTTCGTTACTTGTTGCTGACGGATATTGTTAAAGGTTCATTTCGCGCTGTCCTCGTCGCCCATATTCTCTAGGTCGGACACTATCACCGACTCGGAGTGATTCTACAACTCTATCCTTGACCTGTTCGAAGATGTCGAAGAACAGGTGGAGGTCAATGATCTTCTCATGTGGTGGAACCGGTACGTTACCCTTGGGTTTTGTGCTGCTGCTTTCTTGATTCGTGCTTTATAGTCAAATATTTCCCAGTTATTCGTCAGCTCAGCGTCCCATCTGTAAGAACAGTGCTTTGGCGAGGATAAAGGCGAAACGGTCAGAGCTGAGAGCCATGGCCTCCCATTACGAGTCCCTATAAGGGAATCGTTCTATACGGTGGATTTTTCAACTCAGGGTCAGACTCTAATTTGCCAAGCCGTGGGAACAATTGTTGCAAACTGTGGGAACAATTTTGAAGCCCTGTGAATAAATTTGAAACCGTGTGACTGCTGACTTTGTAACTGTGAGAATTTGTTGTCTCAAATGAGCAAGAACAATAAGGTCACCAGATCAAAGGTGCCAAGTTGGGAAAGTGTAGTCCACTGCTAAGTCGACTTCATGACAATAATCGTATTCTTTGTTGGTGTAATGTGCATTATGACATATGGATGAGTTGAAAACCTGTCTGAACAGTACTGAGAGTTCTGTATTGTCCAACTAGTATCCCTGCTGTATTCTGAGGAATTGCCAGTGCAATATAGACTGAATGAACCAGATATGATATCTTTGTTTACAGATACATATAACAGCTATGTACATTGGAATCACAAGGAACAGGTTTAACACTGGTTTAACCGGCGGGTTCATCATTTTTCGGCACAAAGTGTTTTGCAGATGTCCCTACCTGAATCCGGGGCATTGCAATTGCACAAATAATAGCAGAAATAAAAGTCTGGACAGTTGTTGGATGTGCATTATGTGCCATATTTGACATCCCATATTGAAGCAGAGAAAGTGCAAGCAGAGCTATCAACATTGAGAAACTATGGAGTTCACACATTGGTACCCCAGATGCTGTTTCAATGTATTCATTGAATGGGCTCATAAGGGTGAGGTGTATAATTTGTTGATGTTTCATCAAAGGACACGAAAATAGTACAATAAATGCAGTCAACTGCATAATGATTCGAGATCCAGACACAAGGACAAGGAACATAATTAGTTCAAGAGAAGCTCCAATCATGCCAGAACAAAATAATATGATTGGAAAGCAATTATTAAATAGCAAAGCATCATATTTATGGCAGGATGGGAAGAAGTGAAGGTTGGGCCAAGATACAATCCAATGGTATCAATGCAGGAACATAGCAACATAGGCTTCTCAGTACAGCAGTGAATTTCGTCATCAATTTAGATATAAAGGAGTAAATATGCTTGTTGTACCTGCAGATTTCGTCCAGTTAATATGACACGTCTTTGAACAAAAGGTTATGCATCACATATGCGAAGTAAAGGTAGTTTGATTGAATTTGTACAATGAATTGTAATTCAGTTTCATGGACCACAAACCGAACATATTGGACATGTTCGGTGTGTTCGGTCAATGTGTTCGGTCAATATGTTCAGGTTACTATTGTCATATGTGATCAGTACACATTGAACATTGGATATAGTTAGCTATCCAGTGGTGATACAAAGAGAATATGCAAACATTAAATCTGGATTATAGGTAGATAATGGATTTTCAATAGCTCATTCTCATCTTTTCAGCAAAAAGGCACATTGAGAAATTTGGACTTGGTAGAATTTTGGGTGCTGTGTTTTGTATCTCATGAAATACTGCTTGGATCAAGATGGTTATACAGTTTATGATTCTGGTTGTATTTCGAGCCTAGTGACAGACAAACATAGTACAGATGCAATGACGGCTCAAAGGACAAAAATAGAGAAGAATATGGTATATGTACTTCTAGGCCTTGAAAAGATGAACAACCTTCTCCCTCCAGTCTTCTTCATATGAGCTCTTTCGATGTCATAATTTGACAGTATCATTTTGGGCGTCAAAAAGTACTGGTCTACCTTTTATTTCATCAACAACTCACTATATCCTAAATATTGTTCAAATGTAATTACAGGCGTAGATAGTCCTCAAGACATAGTACAACTTTCCCTGTATAACCATCTTAATCCAAATAGTATTTCATGAGATACAAAACACAGCACCCAAAATTCTACCAAGTCCAAATTTCTCAATTGATTCAAAAAGGTGCAGTTGCTGCCATCAGATAGCAAAACAGCTGTAACATATCAACGGGTTGAGTACACATACAATATTATACATTAGCATCGGTCTATATTCATATTATAGAAGCATCGCCTTGTTTCCACAACACCCTCTGCATCATTACCCTCTTCCACATACCCAACATGCCATTTGATGGCTATTCTGGGCTGTGTAGTTGGTGTAGGCAAAGCTGTCTTGTTGCGAATCATAGTTGCTTCCTGAGAATATACATCAGTATTCGTTTAATTCTTGATGTATTAAAGTGTTACCTCTGTGAAGTCACTGTCTACCAGTGCCAATGACCGTAGATTCAGAATCATCTTGAATTTATCCTTCTTTACCGGAACTGCCAATATTGTAAACTGAACCTCCACTATATCACCGATTCTAAAGCAAGTTGGGTTTGTTGGAATGAAGCTAATAAATATTTCCATCAGTAGGGATGTGATCCCAATTCATCGTCACTCACCAATGTCGATTTCTATCAGACTTCAACTTGTAATAAAGTACGCAATTGTCCTGGCCATGAAAGTAGCGGGAATTCGCAAGTGAGGTTAATATGCCTTTTGGATCGATGACATACTCGAATGGAATGTGAGAGGAAGTGTTGTCATGTTGGCGATCAGTGAAATATCGGGTTCCTATTGCGAGTGCCATGTAATCCATGTATGTAGAAGGCGTAAAAGCTTGCATTGCTTTGTCAGGAAATTGACGAGCCAGTTTCTGGTGCAGAATCCGAAGGTTATCGATATAGGATTGAAAGCCCGTTGTATCAAGGCCAGTTACGACTATGCTTTGACGTATGAAGGGCGTTCGGCGTTCTGGTTGACTATTGCAGTGATTCATCAGAATGGTATTCAAGGAATTGATACGAATTTAGCACATACCTGGTTGTTATGGGTGGAAGATCTTTCGCCACCAAAATCGCTTGCAAACTTAATACCAATTCTTGATGTTCGGATTCATCATTGGTTGGAAGTGTAAACTTCCAGCAATTTGGAGAGTCAACATGCACAATATTGACATTTGCAATCTGGCAATGCGGTCAATATAATATACCTTTTCAAATCCAATGACTTACGTTTGTGGCCTTCGCAAGCTGACTTTCATCATCGTCTAAGCGTGCAGATATGATTTCCTGCAGATGTTCAGCTGTCAATTTGGTGTCAAATACTAGCCAGTATATATATGGTGGATATTGCTAACATGCACCCTTGAAGTTGTAATAGTTGTCCATCACGTACAAAGCAGTGGTGAGATGTATATTGCGTGGCACAATTTCGTCCACTTCATGGATTATATCTTCCACCATCACCGATCATATCCATATTGGCTTTTGATGTCCATGTGATGATAGCTTTCAGGATCCGTTTTGCTTTTGTTTTTGTATTGCATTCTTCAATATTGAAGTTTGCGTCATTTTGCATAATACGGATCCTTTCCATGTCTTTCAAATGCACCACATAATGTTGGTTGTCAGCTGTCTGGTTTGGATATGGTATAGTCAAGCATGTACTCCAGCTTTTCCGCATTAATTCTGCATCACAGTATATGTGTGCACAGCATTAAAATTAGCCCCTATCCATTATGCATCAATATCTGTTAGTATACCCCATGTTTCTTAATTTGGCATTATGCATTTTTGTTTTATGAATACCCCTTTTTGTTTAGTCTCCATTCCTAACTTTAATTGAATTTGTCAACAATTCATGAAATCTACCAGTATAAACTTGTGGCGAATATCATGTGGACAGTCATCCATTTTTCATGCATACCTTTGCGCTTTGCATGGAGTACATGGCCCAAGAAGCCTCGTTTGGTATATGAGCATGTGCCAATGGTGGATCCTCTGATGTTATTGTTGAAGTTTTGGATTCACCGATTCATCTTAAATTCATAGCTTATTGTTTTTGAGTGATTTAAAGCGTGAGTGGAGATGATATCCACTATTCCATCAACTTTTACCGCTCTCCAATGCCTCCCAAGAAGTCCACCGCCACGAAATCAAACTCAAAAGCAAAATCCAAGGCCACCATGTATGCATCCCTATTTTACTCGGTATAACTGAAGTTTCTATTGCATGCACTAAAGACGGCCTTCTGCAACAATCGAGAAGCGGAAGAAGGTCATCAAGACTTGGGCTGATGATGATATGTATGTGTCATCGTTTTAATCGTTATCTATTTTTGACCAATGGACAGTGTGGCTTTGTCCGATGCTAATGATGATGCCGTCAGTATTCAAAGCACTGGCAGTGTAATGGCACCGTCAACGCTCACAAGGTATCTATAATCACATATCATTGTTATCCGATATGAGTTAACAAATATCAATATCCTCCTAGGCATTCCGTCAAGTTTCGCAACGTTAAAGACGTGTTAGTGTTTCAATATCAAATATATCCACCATGATATCAATCTGTTACAGTGGAAAGAAACGTCAAATGTCATCTCCCAATGTCACCGACAATGACGACAATGTGTAAATATTTTTCATAGGTATTGTCTCATCATTGACAGGTTATCTATAGTAAAACGCCTTCCCCCGCCAAGAAATTGAAAGCTGCATCTAATCAATCACGAGACGGTGAGGAAGAGGAGGAAGAGGAAGAGGAAGAGGATTACGGTTCTAAGTGAGTTGTTCGGTTATCATAGACATATCCATTTGTTCAAACAAATCGTTTGACTGTTTAGGCATCGTCGCAAAGTAGCCTTGATGAAGAACCCCGATAAGCCAATTTCGTGTGTATTTTACGTGCCGATATGAATATTCTCATTCATTAATTGTAACAGCGTTTCTAATACTCCATCCAAGAAGTCGAAGTCCACGAAGGCCATCATGCTCGATGATACCGACGATGATAAAGGCTCCAGTGGCGATGAAGGAGATCTGACCTATGCACTGACGCAGATCACCAGGTGTGTTGGATCTTATTACACCGTGGTGTTTGATGTAGATGTTGTGAATCTAGCTTACCATCTCCAAACGTTGATGAGTCCGATATTGGCACGAGGGATCCTCAACTTGTTGACACCTACCAAGACTGTGTCAATATCAAGTATGCAATTGCATTTATACCCTTGTCATTTACTCATAACCATTCAGGGCAGCAGCAATGGTATCCTGGTCCAGTGCAATTGGGAATGGCAACCCACAGTTCAGTGATATCATCACTGACATCTACAAGATCAACAGAAAGTACGTTATTTGAACAGCAATTTGAGGTCAATTTGGTCGATTCATTGGATATAATATAGGTTATTGGTTTCCGCCATTACATTTGATAGATCTGGGAGGTACTCTAATCTCTCTCATGATAACCCTGCCCATATCTCCACTGGTGCATTTGGTCGCAACTTCTTTCATGCAGTCGGAGGTGGAATGCCGACGATCTTTACATCGGTCATCATAATGGAGTCCTGCTTTCTCGATGAGCCCAAGATTGGTGGCAATACAAAGCCGGTCAAGGTTATACAGGGTGCACTACTTCAAGGGGAATGGGAGCGATATGTCGGTGCTATTGGAATGGTGATTCGCGAGTCCGAATTTCGGGCCCAACTGTATAAGGACTATGTGTCCTTCTCAACGACCACAGCAAGTGGAATGGATACATCTCCCAGTTTGTGCATTAATCATTTTTAGTTGTAATTCCTAATCGATTTTCATAGAGGCATCGACATCCAAAAATGTACAACTTAGTCCATTCACTCGTCGACCCACTCCATCTTATCATAAGGCCGCTCTATCATTTTACGATATTGGTAAGCATCCGGTCGTCTAATATAAATTGATATCTTAAGTATGTGTTGTCAGTGCCCATCTATGATGCACGCAAAGTCAAAGCGGACTTCACGTCCACTCTCATATCGCTCCAGCAACTACCCATCTTCCCGCACAATATCCCTGCAGGATCCTGTGTCGTTGTTGGACACACCATCAATACATTCAAGCATGTAGATGACATGATGAAGAGCATTTCACTCAATGTGCAATGGGTCATGGTCTTGGGAGTGCCGAAATGATTGCTCCACTTAGCATCATTTATATTTGTATCTTATGTCTGTTTTGTGAAATAAACGCGAACCGATCCATTGACTGTACAGATAATATTACAAATATGAGTATGGACCTTTGATGTCAATCAACCATTTATAGAAAACCCCTGCAAAAGTGTCTGCTAATGAGCCAATGGGTGCTCGAACGGATTTTGGACCTGACTTCATGTTCGACCAGAGGCTGCATGTGTGATAACGTTCCACCTCGTTCACGAAATAGGACACAGTATCCGTTTTGGAATCCACAATGAGTGATATGTCCATATGGCAAAAAACACTCATCGATGGTTTTCCACCAACCATATTGGACTCTATCGCATAAAGCCCTTCGTAGGTCTTTTGGACAAAGTCGAAGAACTCGTTTCTGCCTTGCTCTCGAATAGAAATGGTGCCCCTGTCCGGATTGCACGCCACCGTCTTCAATAGAGTCCCCTGCGTTTGAAATATTCTGACAAAGTTAAGACAATCATGCATATGATATGACAAGTGAAAATGAAGGGCACTCACCTTAACTCATCCAAGGTATAGAAACTTGAGACGATATCCCACTTCCAGGACTTGCTTTCCTTGTTGTACAGGGTGTGCACCGTATACACGACCTTTCCACCAACTAGAAACACACGCCATTCGCCCATCTTACTCAGTGGTTCGATGTACGTTTGCCCAAACCAACGTGAACCTGGAACCTCACAGTTATTGCGCATGTATTCCCAATTTCGCTTGGCGTCGCCAGGTAATAGGACGTGATGACCGGTGTCACTGTGTGTCCGTTTCAAGACAATATTCGGTGGGAATTGGTCGCCATCGTTTAATAATTTTGCTTGAGGGCGTATCGTATGCGTTACATTCAAAGCGACATGAAGCAAGTTTTGATTTTGTATCCATTTTGAATGGACCGTGTTCATCTGCTTCAGAGGCGGCCAGATGTGTGCCGTTCGACAGAGTTCGTCCATGCCAGTCATGAAAATCGACACATTTTCCAGTGTCAATCCGTATTGGTTACTGCTGTCAAGACATCAGTATAATGCAGCGATGTCAATCTTACATGTATGACATTCCCATATCCACACCACCAAATACACAATCTGCCGATGCGAACTTTTGCCACGTATCGCCTTTGTCTTGATGGCGAAGTATTGCATGAAGGAACTCGGGCCAAAATATGTATTTGACATTGAAGCGCCGGGCTCCATCCTCATGATGTAGTCGCATTCCGATATAAACCTGTTTGTTGTGAAATACGTTTCAGTATCAACAATCCACAAATTAAACAATAGACATTACCCATTCTTGAATACATGCTGAATAGCGACTCTTGTATGACTTGATGATATGGACGTAACCATCAAGATGGGCAATGGTATCGAGTTCGATGTCGGATATGGTCGTGGTGACGAATGCAAGATCGTTAATGGCTGCGGCTTTGCTCGCGATACGAGTTGTTGGGTCAAGGATAAAAAGGATTTTGAAAACACGGCCGTCATTGTTGCTTAATGTGGTTATACGGCGTTCATTGTTGCTTACGGTGGTTGGCGGTTCCGTTTCACAGTCAGATGATGTTTCCATCTCAGAGTCGGATGATAGCCTTTTGCGTGGAAGGAGATCGAGTTCCGCGGCCGTCGCATTGCGGACACCCTGCGAATTTTCACATATGTTGCGACCAAGACATACCGACTGCGGACAAATTCCAGACGAAATGCATTTGGGATGTTGGTGTGCGGATCCGACATGTCTTTGGCAGGAGTTGCCTTCCTTCTTCCACAAAAGACATTTCGTTTTTGGAGAGTCGCATTTTCGACCAGGGCAGATGTGCATGCAAAGTTCATAACCAAGTTCCTTCTTATATGGCATGTTTGTGGACCTAGGCAGGATTTCGGATGGGTGGGATGAGGAACAGACACAGATATCATTAATACATCAATACCTTAATGATTGATTACTTTCAGGGTGGTTGATAGCGGGTGGTGACGATTCCACAAACCTTCTAATTATAAGACGTCGGAATTATGTCACCTGACAAGAGTGGCAATGATAAAACAACGAACACGTGCCAAACACGTTGATCAGCAATGGAATCATTTAAATGTCTTGAAAGAGCAATATCCACCGAACAGATCGGACGTGTTCGGTGTGTTCGGTGGAGATGTTCGGTGGATGTCAACCAATGGATATACCACACCGAACACATCGAACATGTTCGGTGTGTTTGGTGGAGATGTTCGGTCAACGTTGGTGAACCAATATTACTAGATATACTACACCGAACACATTGAACATGTTCGGTGTGTTCGGTGGAGATGTTCGGTGGATGTCAACCAACGGTTGTGACCGGATATACCACACCGAACACATTGAACATGTTCGGTGTGTTCGGTGGAGATGTTCGGTCAACGTTGGTGAACCAATATTACTAGATATACTACACCGAACACATTGAACATGTTCGGTGTGTTCGGTGGAGATGTTCGGTGGATGTCAACCAACGGTTGTGACCGGATATACCACACCGAACACATCGAACATGTTCGGTGTGTTCGGTGGAGATGTTCGGTGGATGTCAACCAACGGTTGTGACCGGATATACCACACCAAACACATCGAACATGTTCGGTGTGTTCGGTGGAGATGTTTGGTGGATGTCAACCAACGGTTGTGACTAGATATATCACACCGAACACATTGAACATGTTCGGTGTGTTCGGTGTGATATATCCGGTCACAACCGTTGGTTGACATCCACCGAACATCTCCACCGAACACACCGAACATGTTCAATGTGTTCGGTGTGATATATCTAGTCACAACCGTTGGTTGACATCCACCGAACATCTCCACCGAACACACCGAACATGTTTGATGTGTTCGGTGTGGTATATCCGGTCACAACCGTTGGTTGACATCCACCGAACATCTCCACTGAACACACCGAACATGTTCGATGTGTTCGGTGTAGTATATCTAGTCGTACATTGACATCCACCAAACATGTCCGGTGACCGAACACACCAAACAACATGTTTGTTGTAGTATATCTAGTCCTTCTACATCCATCCAACAAGTCAGACTTGTTGTGCTTTTCCGTCAACGGACCAGTCCGTGAATATTCATCGAACGAATTAACTCGATTTATCGCCTTACCAACTGAAAAATATTCCATACACTGCACATGTCGGTTTTCTGCGTGCAATTACTAGCTTTGGACAACTTCTAAGCTCGAGCCACATCAAAAACATAAATAAATAGATCTGTTGTTTATGCATGCAAAGAAGCCGAACATGAGGTCGAACATGTGGCGATTGATCTGGTCACGTGGTCGTGACATCCGTATTCATAGTCTGGAGCGTTGAGTAATAAATCCGCCCTTTTCTTTTGCTCTCAAATCGCCTCACACGTCGACCAAAAAACTTTTATTTCATCTACCATGTCCTTGCCAGTCGTCAAAACCTCGACTCCCGCTGTCAATCCCGCCGCCTTCAAGTACTGGCCTGATGCGCTGCCCAAAAAGCTGCAGGAGCTACATCGCATCTTCCAAATCCAGTACATGGTCCCGCCCAAGATTCCGGCACCCAACAAGGAATCCGGCACCATTCCCGTATTTTCTCGTAATCTCTATGTACTGAAGACACACCCCCACGATGCCACCGCCCGAGGTGAGTTATGGCGCGAAATCCCCGAACGATACGAGGAACCGCTCCGTCGCTTGATTTATCAAATGGATATGTACATCTACGCGACAGCAGCCATCGCATACAACAAGGCACCCAACTACTCGCCGGACTACGTCAAAAATGATAAGGAAGGGACCGATTCACTTCGGGATTACCTCAAGTATACCGACACCGTCATGGACGAAATTTGGGCAGAAGTCTTAGTGGCGAAACGGGCAAACGAGCCGTGACTGGCGAAGCAAGATCTTCGATGATTGGCTCCTGAAAGAATTTTATGTCGGGAAACATTCTCCATCGGCTTTGATTCAACATGGCGCTGTGAACACCGAGATCAAGCCCGAGGATCTAGGTAAGTATATATGTATTTATGGCCAAATGAATTCTCACGTCTGGCATCATAGATTGGGCAAAATACGACGAATCCGTGCCAGCATGGCACAGCGGAACCTTGGCAAATTGGTCATTCAGTGGGCTTCCGGACGCCACAAAGCTCGAGATCATCGGTCATGTTATTGCTTGGTGTAAAGGACATAGTGTCCTCGTCGATTCTGATGTGGCGGATGATGATGAAGGTGTGATCTAGAATTACATGTGTGATTGTGCTAATGATATAATACATTTGCAGAGGAGCCCATTGCCCAGGGCAAGGGCAAGGGCAAAGCCAAGTCAAAATCGGTCAAAAAACAGAAGGCATCTTCTGCTGGTTTGTACAAATTTTCAACCATAGTGGTGTATAGATCTATTGAATATTCAGGTGGCGCAGACAATTCGTCCGAGAAGGACAAAAAGAAGCCCAAGCCCAAGCCCAAGTCCAGTAAGTACTTTCATTGTCTGTGATTGTCATACATGCAAACCCTTCATCATGACAGAGCGCACAATCAAGTCCAAAGCCGAGGACGACGATGAGGGTGAGTTATTGAATTCCGAATATCAAAACGATGATCCAACACATTTATTCATGTATAGACGACATAAAGATGGAGGAGGACGTAGCCCCGGTAAAGAAGAAACGGTCTAAGGCCCAAATGCGTACGTTGCTCACCTTGTTATGATTAATGCACTGACATCTCGCAGTCGCTGTTGAAATTGGGTCGTCGCGCACAACCCGGCAATCGGCATCGGAGAAATTGACAATGGAGATTAAGCCACCCATCACCCCCAAGCCGGATGTTGTGGCACCGGAATCCGCAAAGTTGGACATTTTAGGACCAGAGTGGGCGGGGTTGTTGGATGTTGATAATGATATAACCATGGACAATGATGACGGATCTCCCGAACCTGAAAAGATGTCTCCCAGCGATGGTCACGAGGATGGCGAGATGGCAAAGAGGAGGAAATTGGATGTTGCTTCGGAGCAAGCGGGCATTATCGTAGAGAAGCTCAACCTGGTGAAGCCACCGAAGAAGTCTCCAACTCCAGGTATGTATTTCAACATTACATCATAGGCTGTATATATTCCAATTCTGATCTTCTCCATGTCCTAGGATTCCGTCCCAATACGCGTGCATCATCATGCCACCAGTCATCGACCCCTGCAGAGCCCAGTGCTTCATCAATGGATGTGGATTGGAGCAACATCGTTCCACCCGAAATCCTACTCTCCATTACTCCAAGCCAAACGAGGCCTTCATCTCCCAAGCCATCGACATCCAAACTTGATCCCGGGCCTTAATTTCGGAGGAGTAAGTCCTTCTTTTGTGGAGTAATCATTATATTTGACTAAAAAGACTGTATCCCAGTCGTTGATTTCTGGAAACTTGGTGACAATCTGTGCCCTCAAATGTCCTCCTCATACATCGCTACTATTAACATTTGTACAGTTTCTATATATGTATTTCTTTTTGCTCCATTAAAAATGGTTTGTCTTACTGTCCTATGACCATAAGAATTGAGCATGATAGTGAGCATAGATACAGCATAAGGCATCAATCTTGTTGACTGAAAATCTGTTTGTCTAAAAGATATCCTGGTGAATGCATTACTTTCAGTTCAGTTGTACAACCACCTACACACTCAACTTGAGAAGGACAACCTGAGATGACTCTCATTCGGGCTAATGAAAATTCAAATTGAATATATGTAAGAAACCAGAATCACGAACTTTATGGACCTATTAAATGAGGATACAATGATACAAGAGTAACAAAACCCCCTCTTGTAGTGGAAGATATAACTGTCACTCCAAGGGGAGCTATGACTCTTTGGTACCGGAATAATACAGTATACTTGTGTGGGAATGATACGTACAGCTCCATAAAAATGACAATGTATTTCTGACAAGGATGAAGAACAATGATAATTTCCATGAATTACCAAGCAATTGTCAAATATGCACAGTTGTCAAACAGCCTGGTTGTTCAACTTCAATACCTGTTTTGTCTGTTGAGCAAGCCAGAAATAAATATCACTGAGACTCTGAAGATTAAATCCACAAAATATCTTAAAAGGGGGTACCATTGTTCTTCTCAGTCGGTTTGATCAATGTCTTGTCAGCCAGACCCCTAATAAGATCGTAAGGCAGCTATTCATGATACAGATGCATTTTGGGCCTGTATCAAGGCATGTCACAGGAACATAGAATGGAATAAAAAAAGTAAACACAGATTTCTAAAGATTCAGGCACGCCTTATGGTGTTTTGGGAAAAGCTTACAAATAATATAATGTCATATGATCAATCCCATTGTGTTAATTGTTATTCATGATCCGAACCACTTGACTAGTTAAATGGGCGGTGTTTCCTCTTACTGTCACAAATCCTCATGAATCCCCACAACATCATCCGTGTCTGCATTGCATGTTTGACTTATCTATATTTCCTTGCAAATGCAACATTATTTCCACAACTATGCCAAGACAAACTTATGTATATCTCTCCTGAACCAATTTCCTGTCCTGTGATATCGACCTTGACCCAAGAATTGGATGTTTTTCAAAGAAAACTCATAGAACATGAGTTGGCCCCAGATCAGGGCGATGCAACAATATTGATGCAAATAAATGCAACACTATATGTAAAGATCATTGGAATAACAAAAGAAACAAAAGATAACTTGACAGTCGATCCATTATTCGTTTGGACTACATTTAAAAATAGCGCCTTCAAAATGCGAATACGTTCTATTCAATATGCAAGAACATATTTCTTACCTCCTAAATATCTCTTTGCTTTGTATTGTCTTCTCAAACCTATCACTGTCCAATGTCGTTGTAAAATGATCAAAGCATTGCTCATGCGATCGCTATTGAGACGACATGATTTCAAAACATATTTATTTCATTGTATTACTAGTTCTCTATCACATGCAACGTTGCTGTGGACCACACTATGTTTCATAATACGGCATAGCCGTTCAAACATAATTGTGTTCAATTTGAATTTATTCGGACACTTGTTTAAATCTTTATATATAAATTTCGTTCATAGATATGACTACATTGGTGGTGGTAAACGAATACCAACATTCAAGTTTAGCTTTCTTCAATCTTTTATGCTACCGTCTAATAATATCAACCATGATTCTGACATATTATTCGAATATGTGGGGCATATTGATGAACAAACAGCCAACACTTTATATGAAGATAGAAAAACATATGCATGTGTTAAAATGCCTTTACATGAACTTCTGCCAAATTTGACAGTGAAGGATATTGGTGAAATAACAACAATACATGGTATATATTTGACATTACGAAGATTACATGGACAAGATCTATCTGTGGCATTAATGAGGCATAATTGTTCAGCTTGTGATACTCATGTTTCTATTTTTCATGTGCATGATATTAAATCACATAAAGACCTGTGTAAACAGTGGTACAGAAGACAAAAAATGACAGAAACATATGAGTGCGGCAAAGAAGAAACTCAGGCTCAAATGAAAGAAGAATTGGACAAGTCAGATGAGCAATTATTTCCTCCTCCTCCTCCATCTATTGAATTGAAGGAAACCATAATCAGCAACTGGTGCAGAGATACATCACCTGAATGTTTCCAAGAAAGTGGGTGTGCTGTATGTGGTCAATTGGTTGCATTGAAAAACATGTCTTTATTGTCAAAGACGAAGGTTAATCTGAAAATATTAACTAGAGACAATATGGGAATCACAAGATGTGAACGATATCATTGTTCTGATCCAATAGAGGATATCAAAGGTCCAGTGCTAGATGACACATGTAAATGGATGTGCAAACCATGTGTGCTCAGTCTGAATAAAGGCCAAACTCCCAAATATGCTTTGGCGAATGGACTTTGGATGGGAAGAATTCCTGCACAACTTCAAAATCTAACATTTGCTGAACAACTTTTGATTGCCCGTGTTCGTCACAACAAATGTATTGTTCGTGTCTCCTCTGGGATGCATAAAATGAAAGCAAATGCCATCATGTTTCAAAACCCAACACCAAAGATATATCAACGGTTGCCTCCAACAATTAAAGAACTTGATGAAGTGCTAGCGTTTATTTTCACTGGTCCTGCCAGACCAACTCCAGAAGACATGGAGCGAACGCCTTTATTGGTTCGCCAAAGGCGAGTTTCTGCAGCTTTAGAATGGCTGAAATTGAATCACATGGATTACTATGATTTAGATATCTCCTATGAAAATCTAGCACAATATCCAGATCATGGAATTCCTGTTGTGGTTGCATATCGACCAGCAGACACAAATAAGGAACCAGAAGCCACTAGTGCATTTGACAATGAAGTGGAAGATGGTGTGGAAGATGGGCCTTGTCCCTTTGTTGTTAGTGGGGTAACTGGCGAATATCTAGATATTACAAGTCCAAAGGCATTAATAGCTAGAGCAACCAAGCACTTGATAGATGACCATGGTGGTGTTCTTGCCATAAGCCATGCTAGAAATCCAGAATCGTTCTTTAATAATCCTCAGTTATATCCTATGATGTTTCCCTGCCTATTTCCATATGGCTTGGGTGGTATTAGCAGCATAGACAATGATGTTTTAAGCATCAGTGATATGATGCACAAAAGACATCTCCTGATGTACCATGACAAAAGATTTCAAACCGATCCCTATTTTCCATTGATTGCATTCAATCAAGAACAAATCAAGGACAGTACAACCGGAGGATATTTGTTGACTAATAAACATAATTTCAACGATATTGCAGATCGCCTGATGAATATCAATACAGCTGTTTTGGATGACCTCTCTAAGAGATTATCTAGAGGTGATAGAGTCAAACCAGATACATCGGAAGAGAAAGCATGCTATAAACTCATTTCTGATCTGGATCACGTAGCTGGTCAGGTCAAAGGTTCAATTACTAACAAGAAATACATGCGAAATGAGATTTGGTCTCTGATATCCTATATTGGTGCTCTGACTTGGTTTATCACTTTTGCACCTGCAGACATCAATCACCCACTATGCTTATATTATGCTGACAACAAAGAAAAGTTTTATCCTAAACTACGTCTACCCCAGGATTGTTACAAACTAATTGCAAACAATCCAGTTGCTGGAGCCCGCTTTTTTCACTTTACTACTGAAATGTTCATCAAACATATATTAGGAATAAATGAATCTCATCCTGGCCTGTATGGAAACACATCAGGTTATTATGCAACGGTAGAGGAACAAGGACGTCTTACCTTGCATCTTCATATGCTGTTGTGGATAAAGGGATGCCTTACACCTCAGGAAATACGTGACAAAATTATGGGTGAAAATTCTGACTTTCAGAAAAGATTAGTGGAATATTTGGAAAGTTTGTGTGTAGGACAATTCATGACAGGTTCTAAAGATGAGGTATCACAGAAAATGGAACAGACAATGTCGAAACCTGAATATCAACCACCAACA
The DNA here is from genome assembly GCA_963556145.1 of Hygrocybe punicea. NCBI lineage: Eukaryota > Fungi > Basidiomycota > Agaricomycetes > Agaricales > Hygrophoraceae > Hygrocybe > Hygrocybe punicea. The sequence goes on from OY744464.1 coordinate 6,306,113, forward strand.
TGTGTCATGCCAGATCCACCATCATATAATTGTTCCATGAATTGTCAATATCACAACAAAAGATCAACATGGTGGCAAAGGTTTCAAGATGTTGTAGATGATCTTTTATTGCGATTAAATGTACATAACAGGCATGATGGCAAAAAAAAGCCATACTGTCTTAATTCGAAAGGTGAATGTAAACGACGATTTCCCCTTGATATCTTTCAACAAACTTTTGTAGAACCTAACACTGGTGCTCTCAACCTCAAGCATGGTGAACCTTGGATGAACACGGTGACACCTGAAGTTACATATATGCTACGATGCAATTCTGATGTGACCAGCTTATTATCAGGTACTGCTATAAAGGCCATAGTTGCATACATAACAGATTATATTACAAAATTCTCCTTGAAGACCTATAGCATTTTTGAAGTGATAAAAAGTATTTTTGATAAGAATTCCGAAATGATTGGTGGCGACCTGAAAAGAAAAGACAAAGTCAGAAAGCTGTTTACACAAATAGTCAATTCACTCACCTCCAAAATGGAAATTGGTGCTCCAATGGCTTCATTGTATGTCCTTGGAAATCCTGATCACTACACCAGTCATAAATTTGTGCCATTCTTTTGGAGATCTTATGTTAAAGAGGTTATCAGTGCATGGTCTGATGAAGAAATTCCTAATATATGTGAAGACCAAAATAATGCACAAAAGGTTGTTATTGGTAAGAATAATGGCGCATACATTGGACTTTCCAAAGTAAATAATTATATGTTCAGACCCGCCTTGTATGATAATGTATCACTGTATGACTGGATACATCTTGCCACTATGGAACCAAAGAAAAGACGCACCAAAACAAAGACCAAAAGGGCCAGAAAAGAACCAGTGCAAAACCAAATTTTTGACAATCTAGGCTGTGATGATTTGTCTGACTCTTGCACTGAACCTACTAATGTTGACTATTCCAGTGATGACAACTTGTCTGATGTCGTTGATAATGATATACTCATGGAGATAGATGAAATTCCAAAACCTGATAGTTTGAATAGACATGCAGGCACAGAAATAGCTGATAAAACAAATGAAGTTGATCTTAATAAATTGACAAAATTTGAAAATGATTATACTTTACATTCCAATCATCCACAATATCTTACCCACCATGCCAAAATGAAAGGGAATGATCCTTTCATAGTTCCTAATTTTATTCCGAACACTTTGCCAAGGGCTGACCATGGTGATCGAGAATATTATTGTTGTACAATGTTAACATTTTTCAAGCCATGGAGAAGTGGCAAAGAACTCAAAAGTAAATTACAAACATGGGATAATGCTTTTATAGACCACGAGTTTTCTAAAAAAGAACTAGAGATCATGAAATACTTTGGTCTGCGGTATGAATGTTTGGATGCAAGAGATGATTTCTCTGCTAAACGTCAGAAGAATAATACTGCAAATATAAGGTATTCATGGGCGACCTCAAACGGTCTTGATGAACTGGATGACATGCACAATGCTGAATTTGCATTTAATGGCGATGACTTCAACAACAATATTGATGAAGACAATAATGACACGGAAATACTCCTGAAACTTGGTCAAAAAGGACAAAAAAGGAAAGATCAAATGCTGATAGCTGAAAGAACTTTGAAAAGGTCAGGGTGGCTCGATGATTGTATTGATGGTACCCCAGATATAGGACCGTTGATACCTATAGAACCACCTGTAGTACAATCAGCAAAATTGTGGAGAACTGCAGTCCTTGCAAAGAAAAAGGAAATCATCGATGACAGAAATAAAAATTTACCAACAAACACAGCAACCATAAATAAATTGGGAAATTTTCAATATAATGATGTCAAGATAGTGGATGCAGCATACATCAACCATATGTTTATTCCTGCAAACAGAGCTGATTGTCATCTTATTGATGTAACTATCAATGATTACAAGTTGAACACTGACCAAAAGAGAGCATTTCATATCATTGCGAATCACTCTACCTTGATTAACGGTTCTGATAAGCTACGCATGTATCTTGGTGGGATGGCAGGCACAGGGAAATCACAAGTCATCAAAGCATTGACTAGTTTTTTTGGTAAACACAACGAAAATCATCGATTTGTGGTTCTTGCACCAACCGGTGGTGCTGCTGCCCTTGTAAATGGATCCACATATCACTCCATTCTTGGAATTAATCAGGGAGGATCATCTCGTTCCCTTGCACAAGTACGTGCCAATCTTGATGGTGTGGATTACATTTTCATTGATGAGGTGTCAATGTTATCTTGCAGAGATATGTATAAAATCAGTGCTCAGTGTGCAAAAGCACGTGGTGTTTATGATGAACCCTTTGGTGGCATTAATATGATATTTGCAGGAGATTTTGGCCAACTTCCACCAGCTATGAGTGGTGCTCCTTTATACTCTGGAACCGTTGGTGTCCAAATCAATTCCAGTCAAACTATAGCAAATCAGGAAGCGGCTATAGGCAAAGCTCTTTGGCATCAAATAACAACAGTTGTTATATTACGTGAAAATATGAGACAAACCAATCAGTCAGAAGAAGATGTCCAACTGAGGCTTGCTTTGGAAAACATGAGATACAAAGCATGTACTCCCAAAGATATTGCATTTCTTCGTACTCGTGTTGCAGGAAAAGGTCCAAATGATCCAAAATTAGCCCAAAAGAAATTCAGGAATGTGTCAGTTATAACTGCATTGAATGCACAAAAAGACAAAATCAATGAACTTGGTATTCAACGTTTTGCTGCTGAAAATAGGAGACCATTAACATCATTCTATTCCATAGACAGATGGAATGATCCTACTAGTTCCAATAGCGAAAGAAAATCTCATCACATGTCAACAATTTTGGATCCTATTCGACACACAAAGATATTGGAACCTTCACTCCAAAAGCTACTTTGGAGCCAACCACATGCATCATCCTCTGATCATATACCAGGAAGATTGGACTTATGTGTAGGCATGCCAGTGATGCTGAGGAACAATGATGCAACAGAGTGCTGCATTACCAAAGGAGCAGAGGGCATAGTTGTGGGTTGGCAGAGTGCAATAGGTCCTGAGCAACAAACTGTACTGGACACTTTATTTGTCAGATTATTGAATCCTCCAAAAAAAATTAACATAGAAGGACTTCCTGAAAATGTTGTGCCGATTACAAAACATGTCACTTCCACCATGTGCTCATTACCCAATGATGATGTGATATCTTTGTCAAGAGAACAAGTGTTGGTACTACCTAATTTTGCAATGACTGATTATGCATGTCAAGGACGTACTCGTCCTAACAATGTAGTTGACCTCAGTAGTTGTAGAAACCACCAATCCTATTATACTTGCTTATCAAGAAGTGCTTCTGCAGCAGGAACTATCATCATGCAAGGCTTTGATCCTAAAGTAATTACTGGGGGTGCTTCTGGATATCTCAGGCAGGAATTCAGAGAATTAGAACTGCTTGATGAGATTACCAAACTGAAATATCAAGGACTCTTACCAGACCATGTCAAGGGAGATCAGCGAAATTCTATCATTGATCAATTTAGAAAATGGAAAGGAAAGTCATATATTCCAAAAAACATTCATCATGCTATTGCATGGAAAGCCACAGAGCAACTAAATCAATACACAACACAGCCCTCTCCATGGCAATTAATTAAACATATGAACAAAAATCAAAAGGCAGATTTCAGAAACCTCAACTTTGTTCCTGCAAAAGGAACTGTTCCAATCACTGTCACTCATAAAAATTCGACGGCCAATGTATTGCAAAATAAAAAACGAAAATTACAACAAGTTGTAAGTTCATCTTCCATAGTGAAAAAAAGACGAAAAACAAGTACTATTGAATTAAATGAACCAAAAGGGTTTATATGGGATGCGGAAGATTGGAGCTGTGCTTATGATTCACTCTTTACAATATTACTAGCAATATGGAATGAAGATCCATCAAGTTGGAAAAAAAGATTCAATAGCATCAATGAAATATTAAAGATTTTGAGCTTAGGATTCAAACGATCCAAGAATCACACAACAGATTTAGAAACAGTTAGAAATACAATCAGACATTTATTGCATCAAGATAAACCCGAAATATTTCCTTATGGTCAAGTTGGCATTGCCATAAGTGATTTGGCCCATTATATAATGAAAGCAAATGAACCAATGACTTCAACTTGTCTTAAATGTATCAATTGTAAAAACATAACCATTCTGGAAAATGATAGATGTGACGCCATCTTTCATTGTTCATATTCATTTTCTGGAACAATCTCAACATGTCTTGCTCAAATCATAGTTAATAGACAACGGCACAAATGTCAATTGTGTTGGGGAGAGATTACTAAATTTATTGCATTTAACAAAATTCCACCTCTAATCATGTTTACAGTTGACTCTATTGAGAATTTAATAATTAGTCAAGTTATAAACTTGTCAATTGATAACATATCCACTGCTTTCACATTGAGAGGAATTGTGTACTTTGGTGATGCACATTTTACTGCCCGCATATTCATCAACAGTATGGTATGGTTTCATGATGGTATATCAACCAGATCAATTTGTATTAATGAAGGTGATATAGATGACTTTTCAAATATTAATTTATTGTCATGTAATGGTAATAATGCTGTACTGTTTATATATGCTCAATCTTAATATGTGTTCTCTTGCTAAAAGAAGGGACGAGTAACATGCCATGCAAAGCAATGGCCCACACCCCACTAGTACTTAGTATACGTGTAGAATGATATCTATTCTAGGCAGTGACAATAAAACTACCAACAATTGTTTGTTCAGCTAATGATTAATGATCCTTTATCATACCCCTTGCTTATCTGGCCAAACTCCCTGTCTGTCAGGTAGTGTTGCCACAGTCTGGTTAAAGACCGCGGACCGTTCGGACCGGACCGAAATTTAACCGAACCATTGGTAACGGTCCGGTTACGGTCCCAGACCGCGGTTAACCGTGGACCGACTGGTTCAAAGTTCCAAATTAGGCAATTTGTGGGCATAGGGCTCCCACAAGTCCCATGACCTGCAGTTTGCTCCCCACATCACCATCACTGTCTCCTCAACGACGTCTCTGACTTTCTCAATGCTCCTCTGTCACACGCTCGCCGTCTTTGTCCTTCAACCTTCAAGCATCAGCCGTCTCCCTTCCTCCCTGTCACGCTACCTTGCACCGTCTCGAGGCTCCCATCTTCATACCGTGAGTGTGGTCTGCCGGTTCCGTCCTTCAAGTTTAAAGAACCTGACTTCCTCTCTCTCCAGTGCAGGCTCCCTGAGCTTCCATTTTGGTCCCAACTTCCAAGCCGTCACCATCCGTTTAGTGCCGTCCCCCCACCTTCTCGAGGCTCGCCGCCACTGTCGTCTTACCCCCTTGAGAGCCTTCTTCACCTCCCGTGAACGCCATCACTCTCCCTTGAGTATCTCCCTCCTGTAAGTGCCGTTTTTTTTTTCGGAAACTGTTTCTCCCCGTCAACCTACCTTCTCCCTCCAGTGCAGGCTCCCCCTCAGTCCCAGGCTGTCACCCTCCATTTAGCGCCGTCCCCCGACTTACTCAAGGCTCTGCCACCGTCGTCTTAACCCCCTTTGAGAGCTCACCGTCTCTCCATTGAGCGGTTCCCTCCTGTGAGCGCCATTTCCCCCCTCCAAACCATTTCTTACCAACCTGCCGTCTCTGTCCAGTGCCAGTCTCCCTGAGCACTCCCTTCCGGTTTCAAGCCATCACCCTCGCTTTAGTGCCATCCCCCACCTTCTCGAGGCTCCACCACCGCCTCCATTGTCTTACTCCCCTTGTGTCCCCTCTCTGCCTCCCGTGTGTGCGTGCCACTGCTCTCCCTCCTGTGAGTGCCATTTCCCTCCCTCAGAAACTGTTTCTCACCATTGATCTGCCCTCTCCCTTCAGTGCTGGTCTCCCTGAGTACTCCCCCCCACCAAATACCCATTCGAACCGTCAATTGAAGTAAGTTCTCTGATTTCTGTTTCATCACCTGAGCTCATGCTTGTTAGCATGCCACCACGACGTAAGAATGAAGACACCACAAAGTTTGCAACTGGCGCCGTTCAATCAAGTTTTCAAATTGAAGGTATGTACCTCATCAAACTGTAATACCAGTTGACGTATCAGCTGTTAGGCTTTGTGCATGAACTGGATGAGGTTGCTCCCAGGAAGTCACGGAGAGGTAAAGGAAAGGCGAAGGCTGTCGAAGTGGACCCCGAGTTTCGCGTACAATATGATGTTAATGCTGCAACTCCCACCCGGCAACCAATGTCACCTGTGGTCCTCACGTCCCAACGACGAAGGGCTGTATCCCATAAAGCCAAAGATCCATTGAATGTAGCCACAGCCATTGGACTCTTATACAGCCCTACTCCCCCTCGACCCCACCGTGTTCGAGTGAGGAAAAAAACACCGCTCCAGGGCTGACAAATTCCAGAAAGCCCTGTACCTGTACAACGAGTTGCCTTTAATATACCAAGCCCATCGAGTGATGGAGCCGATGATGTGTTCTCGGTCAATCAACTGTCAACTTCGGTGACGCTGGCCCCTCCTCTCTTCCATCCAATGAATCAGCCATCTACTTCATTGACGCCGGCTCCTCCTATCCTTCATGCATCTAATCAACCATCTACTTCCACTATGCCAACTCCTCTTCCTCTCTTTGATCTAGAGAATGCCACACCCCCGCTAGCATCAATTGGCTCAAGCTCCGAGTCCGAGTCGAGCAACTCTGAGTCTGACAGTGGAGAATCACAAAATGCAGGTCCACCTTCCCATGCACAACATCGCGTGTCTTCTGGAGGTCCTGCAGGGAACAAGAATCGCTATGCTGCATCAGATGTGTGGACCTTTTATGAGAAGCAAGGCAGCCAGAGGTGTTGCCAATTCTGCCAGTTTGTATTTCAACATGATGTATTTTGATGATGTGAAACTTAATTGCCTGGTAGACATATTGCAACGACAAAGCCTGCTCACAAGATCACCAAGTTTGGTGCCAGCAGTGCTACGAGCACGCTTCATCGACACCTTGCTGAGGAACACCTCGATCCGTGGGTCTCAGGATGTGACAATCTCAACATCAAGATCCAAGCAAAGACTGTCCAGAAAGCTGTGGATGAATATCGAAAGGCTCGTGGTCAACCAACAGCTTCCCGTGCCCCTGATCGACAACCATACTCGAATGCGGGGTTCGTTGATGCAATTGTTGAGTTTATTGTGGGTGATGATCAGGTATGGGATGATATATATTGTAATGCACATTGACAAGAGGTTTATTTAGTCAATCAATATAATTGAATCCCCCCGACTCCAGGCAATTTTTCTAATGCTTCATCAGGAGCTAAAAGACTCAGATATTCCGGGTAGAACGACAATTCGTACTCGTATTGAAGAGTCGGTTGGGGAACATCTTGATCAGCTATCTGTGGTCATGCAGGTTACTCAATTATTTTTCATTGTGTTGTATGCTTGCTTATTGATGAACAGAAATCTGTGGGGAAGATATCTTTCACCACTGATATGTGGAGTGATCCAAATCGAACACCCTTCATGGCTGTTACAGCACATTGGATTCAAGCACGCACTGAAGAAACCAACAATGGTCCCCAACATATTCTCAAATTGCGTGCCGATCTGGTGGGGTTTCACCGTGTGCCAGGAAGACATGATGGCGAGCATCTTGCACATGTGTTCCTTCATGTCACTGACCGTCTCAAGATTACTGAGAAGGTGTGTGCTGTTGATTTTAATTATTCCTATTATGAATATCTTCCAGATTGGATGGGTAACACTTGACAATGCATCAAATAATGATACATTAATGGTAACTCTGGAGCATGAACTTCGCCGTCGCAAGATTCCATTTGACCGAACAAAACGAAGAGTTAGGTATGTAACATTCTAGGATTGTAACTAGTACTTATTGTGTTGGATTCTAGATGCTTTCCACATATTGTCAATCTCGCGTGCCAAGCAGTTTTATCAGCCATTACTAATCTGGATTATGCAAAAGAAGATGCTGATGATTACATTCCTTCAACTGGAGACATGATGGATAACCTGGAACGTGATCCTATTGCAACAGTGCGATCTCTGATTCGTGCTGTATGTGCTGACTTATCTTGGAAGTCTTAACTTAATTTCTGCTCTTGAACACAGATCAGGTCATCAACAATTCGCCGGCAACATTTTTCATCTGTGTTTGAACGACTAGAGAGGCCAGAACTCCAACTTTTGCGTGATATGGAGGTTCGATGGTCATCAACATTACTGATGATTGAAAGAGCAATTGATTTACGAGAAGTACTTATAGTATTCAAGTGTCTGATTTGGTTGTTGACAAATATTTAGGTTCTTGATATCTTTCTTGAAAATCGAGAGTTTTCTAGTCTACAAAAATTTCAACTTACTGAGCAGGACTGGGAAGGTCTTCAAGCATTTCAAATCATTCTCCAGGTTGGTGTCTCAAACAATAGAGCTCTATACACTACTCAAATGCAGTTTGTTAGGTTCCACATGCTTTCCAACAAATTATATCCCATGAAAAGACGCCAACCTTATGTCACGCCATACCAGCATTTGAAGCGATTATCGATGTTTGGAAAGCACATCAAGATGACTATCAAGAGACAGCTGAAATTGTTCAAGCTGGCCTTGACAAACTTGAGTCTTATAGTCAACGAACTGACTTGGTTCCAGCTTATACCCTGGCAATGAGTTTGTCATTTTTTTGTTCTTTTTGTATTAGGCATTGATTATTTGTTTTTTCCAGTTCTTGATCCTTCCATCAAATTGTCTTGGTTTGAAGAGCATATGCCTGAGCGAGTTGAGTGGGCCAGGGATATATTTATTGAGGCTGTAGGTTCCTATGATATTTATTTCACTCATTCTCATTTATTTTTCCCAGCTTCACCCATATCATGCTGCTGCCATTGCCACTGCTGCTGCAAGAACTGATGCGCCTGCAGCAGTGAACACAGCACCTCATCGTCCCACAGCAAGAGATATTCTGAGACTCAACCGTCATCCACATCACCTAACACCACAGCAATCTGCTGAAATTGAAGGTAATGCATATCTTCATGATGATCGACCAGCAACAGGGAGTTTGCTATTTTGGCAGGCATGTGGCATTTTTTTTTCATAATTGCTAGCTATTTGACAACAATGTATCAAGGAAAATCAACTGCATTTTCCAGGTGTTTTTGGCCTTGCAATGGATATTCTGCCAATACAAGCATCAGCAGTGCCTTGTGAGCGTGTATTTTCTTCAAGCAAAGAAACTGTGACAGCTCGGCGAAGTCGTATTTCACCTGAACTTATGGAAGGCTTGCAGCTGTTGAAGTATTCTATTCGACAAGGTAGAGGTCTTAATTTCACTGATGGTATGGATTGGGGACAGGAGCTTCAGGAACTGGAGATGTATGGGGAGATGCAGAAGCAAGTTCCAGATGATATTACTTCCTTTATTTCTAGTTTGGTTGATAAATTGTAAAAGTGTACATTGTATGTTCTCCAAATGTTGCCCTAGCTCTATTGAGATTCTGGAATTTGGAACAGCAAGAGTGTGCTACCGCTCCACTGTTTCGAGGGAACGGAAGTTGAATCGGAAATTGGCTCGAGGAATTACATCGACCATCTGAACCAATCGTTCCGCTTCAATTCCATGGATGACCTGGAAATCAGCAGAATTATCACGAGCAATTGCACGCAGAAGTTCACTCTTTTTTATTCAAATGCGAGCGGTGATGTCGGCTAGGTTGGGCAGACGATCCATACCACCATTAAGATCCGCCCAAATGGGCTCGACCTGGGTGATACTGAACAGGAGCGGATGCATCAAGCCGAGAATATTGAAGGCCATCTCTTTTACCTGTCAACCAGTTACGATGGCAAAGTCCATCGGCGCCTTGACCTCCACATTCCTCACCGTCTTGAAAGATTCATCTTGGTTGCCCACGACAGCACAGAATTTTTGCACCGATGCCACGTCAATCGTGATCTCCAGACCGGTGAATGTATCGCGGATGTCGATGTCTGGGAGAACAGCATCATCACCATACCATAGTTTCCAGTAGAACTCCTTGATCCGTAAGTTACGGCCCTCCGCGATCTCGTGGATCGTAGCCGAGCCCATAGAAGGTTTATAGGCGAATTGTAAGTGAAGGGGTACTGATACGTTGCGACGATCTTCATATATGATCACATTCGAGGTAGGCTGATAGCGAATTTCGGCCGCCTTGAAGGCGGGTTTGTGTTTGCTGTACAAACGAGCAGTGCCATAAAGCGTCACAGATCGTGGCGACGAATCCAAGGAAGTGACGACAACCTTCTGCAGGGGTCGAGGTGCAAGAAGCCGCTGAATTGGGTTATCGATGTATGAATGTCCCTGGACAATGGTTGTCGAGGTGAGGAGAGCCCACAGCCAGCTGAGCTCAGAGCCCGCTAATATCTCCAGCCACAATGAGGCATCAGGAATATCCTTACCCAGACTATAGCTTACTACACCCTCAGCTACCTCCTGCTCGACACCCAAGGAGACTACTTCCTGAGAAGACGCAACGGGCTTGGGGCTAAGGTAGTCCACGGTGGGAATTTTAGATTCGTCACCCCCATACCGACACTCAAGAAGCTGGCGGATGAGGTAGGCATTGATGTTCCCAAGAAGGTCTTTTATGGGTTCGTCCTTAACCTTTGAGTTCTTCACTGCGACTGGTCCTTGCAGGATACATATGCGCTGGGGGTCCTGGTCGAAGACGGCTTCAATATCCTCTGCCGCCCACAGGGAATCCTGTAAACCAACTTGAGCGAGGAAACGAACAAAAATGTTGGTGAACACAACCTCACCTTCTTGAACCAAACCTCAAAGTTGGCATCCAATACAGGGATGAAGGGAACGGGCTTCTGTCCCGGCCTTTGGGATATTGTCAAAAAGTAAGCCTTGTCCTCGGAAGCTAGTAGTTGCTTCGTTGCCAATGGATATGCTTTGAAAAAGTCCTCTGCGAAAGGTAAAGGATCATCGAGAGACGCAAAGCTCTGCAACAGCGATAGTTTGCTACCGCTCCCGTTGACGCCCGCAAAACACTCCTCCACCCTTCTCAACCAATCCCCCATTAAGCTCCTCAACCAGACATCCATCCACCTCTTCTCGTGCATCACAAACATTAACCTCATCCTCAATACCATCTCCTCATATGTCATGTCACCCAGATCAGTCACAACAGACCCATCCTTCTTCTAACCAAACCATCGTTGACTGAATCACGGTTCAGCTTCCCAATGACTTCCTCAAACTTGTCACAAGCCCGTACAACGCGCAAGCAAGCTGAGGAGGAGGGGAGAATGGGGAGGGAGGGGAACAGGAGCAGGAGCAGGAGGCAGGGGGGAGGGGAGGCAGGGAGCGCGTTCATTCGCCTTTCCGCCCTCGTCCTCCGTCCCCGTCCTCGTCTCCGTCGTCGTCCCCGTGGTCGTTTTCGTCATCCCCTCTTCGTTGTCCTAGGCGATCCTAGTCCCCATCTTCCCCGTCGGCTCATGTCCTTGTCCCCATCCTCATTGTCTCGTTGTCCTCGTTGTTACTGTCCCGGTCACATTTGCATTACAGGGCAAGGAGTCGAGATCCCGTCCTCGTTGTCCCCGTCCCCGTCCTCGTTGTGCCCATCCCTGTTCTCGTTGTGCCCATCCCCATCCCCGTTGTCCCCTTCCCGGCCCTGTTATGTCCTCGTCCTCGTCTGTCCCTCATCGCTGTCCCCGCGATCATTCTGGTCCCTGCAATCGTTGCGGTCCCCGTCCTCATCCCCGTCCTCACCGTTGTTGTTGCCTTCTTCGTCGTGCTATGGCTGCTGGTGCTGGTGCTACCGCTGCTGCCGTGTTGCTGCCGCACATGAAGGTGAGAGTGGAGTAGAGGCTGGGGATTGGTAGTAATCAGTAGTGTAACAATAATATATGAATGAAAAGAATAAACGCACTAGTTATCAGGGCGGTAGTGTTTTCTTCCCTTGTCCGACGCATTGTTCTCCTGCTTCTGTCGACGTTCTCCTCCGTCGTGTTCATGTGTGCCCTCATCCCACGGCTGTGGTCATCGCCCTGGGCTTGTCTTGTCATCAGGGAATGGCCCATCTCTTTCAGGCTTGATTGCCCTGCGATCATAGACGAGGGCGTCGGGGCGTCATTGTTCACCCGAATGCCCTTCCGGGCTTGGCGTTGGTTCTGCATTGGGCACTCCTGCCTCGCTGCCTCTCACTCGGCGTCATCACTCCCTCGTTGGCGTTGTACGTGGGTCAGTCGGCCTGCGTCCGCGTTCAAGAGGCGGTTGTTGGCGCCTGGGACGGGCAACCGCCATCTCTCCCCCTCGGACACGATGTCACGGCGCTGGGGCACATTGACGCGTGCGCTGGGCATTGTCGTCATCGTTCGGGGTGCTGGGAATCTTGCCCCCTCGTTTAGGGTGTCGGCGTGGGTCTCCCATCCCACGTTGGCACTTGGGACGGGCAACCGCCGTCTCTCCCCCTCGAACACGATGTCACGGCACTGGGGAACATTAACGCATGCGCTGGGCGTTGTCATCATCGTTCGGGGTGCTGGGAATCTCGTCCCCTCATTTAGGGTGTTCGCGTGGGTCTCCCATCCCGCGTTCGCCTTGTTGGCGCCTGGGACGGGCAACCGCCGTGGTAAGGGAGAGATCGCTCGCATTCACGACTGTCGAGTCTGTCAGCGTTTCTACTTCGAGGATGGTGGTGTTGCGCGAACCTCGGATGGTTATGTCTTGCTCCCTTGGACACGATGTCACGGCGCTGGGGCACATTAACGCGTGCGCTGGGCGTTGTCGTCATCGTTCGGGGTGCTGGGAATCTCACCCCCTCGTTTAGGGTGTTCGCGTGGGTCTCCCATCCCGCGTTCGTGTTGTTGGCGCCTGGGATGGGCAACCACCGTCTCTCCCCCTCAGACACGATGTCACGGCACTGGGGCACATTAACGCGTGCGCTGGGCGTTGTCGTTATCGTTCGGGGTGCTGGGAATCTCACCCCCTCGTTTAGGGTGTCGGCGCGGGTCTCCCATCCCGCGTTCGTGTTTTCGAGGCGGTTGATGGTTTCCCAGGTATGCAGTGGTAGCTGCCCCCTCGGACGCGATCCTGGATTCCCGGTGCTTCAATCGTCAAATTGGGTCAGGTGCATGACACTGCCGTCGTTCTGGGCACTGAAGGCTTCTACCCTCGCTGAACCCGCTGGCGTTCTGGACAAGAGTGGGGAGTGGGGAGTGGTTAGTAAGTTGGTTTAACATGAAGAACAGACAGCAGGGGGACATACCGGGGCCGGAGAATGGGCGCACCACTTCTCCGGCCTTGCCAGCGGTTACCGTCATCATCGTCGAGTCATCGTCGCAGCGTTCTTGTAATTGCGGTTGACGTGGCTTGAGGTTGCCCCAAACTGCCTTTTTGGGACGGTTAACCACAGTTAACCGCGGTCCCAACGGTCCGGTCCGGTTTGAATAGCCATATTTGGGTTAACCGTTGTTAACCGTAACCGGACCGGACCGGACCGGACCGTGGCAACACTACTGTCAGGTAGCAGCAAACCAACCAGCATCATTGTGACTATTCTGGTCAATCTCACAAGCAGCGGTCTACCTTGCTAATCTGCTCACAGGTGCCATCCGGGCAGCCCTTTATCACTTGGCATCAGGCTTGTATACCTGGTAGCTCTCACCAAGGCTACCGACAATTGTTAGGTCAGTCACAAATGACCGTTTTTCGTGTTTCTTGCTTATCTGACCAATGGCTGTATGTCGGGTAGCAAATGACTGCATGGCACCATTCTGGTCGATCTGGTGCATCCCACCAAGGCTACCGCGCACTATATTGTCAGCCACCACTGACAGGCAACCTGTCATTTCGCAGCACACAGCTGGTGTCGGGCAATATCTAAATTTATTTTGCATTCTTTATAATGTATAATCTTATGTCTATCAATCTTTGTATGATTGTATGATCCACCATCACTACCGGCGTAGTTCTGACTTTGTCTGACCATCTATAAGAGTTGCAGTAATTAAAGAAAATATATGTGTTTTAAAGCTATATAATGCTTTGTCGTTTGGTGGTGGTTTGCCTGATGATGGCCAATTGTACACAGCACTGTCCCGTGTTAGGAAAAGGGAGGACTCCGCTGTCTTGCTGGCAAATGATGCCCATCATATGGAAACTACAAACGTTGTATATAAACGTCTCTTATTGTAACATCTCTCTATTTATATTTACAACTCCACAAATTTGCAAAACACTCGATCCGATCGCAACATCATCCACAGTGTCATCGTGCTCATCGCGCTCCCTTCTTCACCTCCCTTCATGAACAAACATTGAATATTGAATCTATGTCCTGCACGGCTGTCATTTCCACAATCATGCCCATCTCCTACCCTCGCTTCCATCCTGACAACCCATCTACTTTCATTATCGACATGGAATTGTCCCTTCCTACAACTACAGCCACCGCATGGCAATCAATCTTCGCTGTCATTCACTACTTCATTTCTCCTGAATCCCTCGAACCGCCTCCTGAAGACGGATCAATCTGTTTTGTCGCAGGCGTCCTTTATCCTGTTGATGATAACACCGCAGTCGGAGATGACTTCTCTCAGGATGACTACAATATTTTCATTGACGCATTCATGGTTTGTTCTCCTTTTCTCCTCAAAACACCACTTACGAACCACCACTCAGATTCACAGACTCCCCCCCTCCTCTTTTTCCATGTCAACATTCTTATTTATCTCAGGAATGGTATGCATTTCTCATTGATTTATCCACTGCTTTCTCACATACCACAGCCCGAAATACTTTCCCCACCACACAACTTTTCCTTCAACATTCAACGTCACGAACACCATTTACACATTCACATTCACTCCAATGACAATCTCCCTCTTCCTCACCACAGCACACTGACTTCCGTCACTGGACTTCTTCACGACGCTACATTGCATTTTGACTCTGTTGAACTCCATGTCGATCTTGAATGCATCTATACACTTTTTTTTGACATTTCCGAGTAACCTGATATTCACTGAGAAACATCTGTGACCACATCCCAATTGTGCATCGCTAACTAATACACGGCGAAGCCTACATAGCTTGTTATGTAATACCCGTAGGCTACGGCGCGCTCAAGGTGCCTCGTTGTCCTGCAACCTTCATCGATTCATCGATAATCAAGCGCCAGTCTATGTTATGGATCCTTCCTTAACCGTTTACAAGTGACTGTTCCCCATATAAGAACGGTATTCTCCGTAAGTCACAGAATAGCGAATTAGAATGCACTGGCTTAGTCCCATAGTTGTATGCGCTGCTCTTATCAACATTTCCCTTTGCTCTTCCTCAGGGTCCGCCGCCTTAGGCGAAATCCTTGTTGGCCAGCTGCGGACGCCTCTTCACAACATATGTATGGTAGGTACTGGTCAGGGGGATCCGATGGGCTCATGCTGATTGTTCTTTTATTTTTTGTCAAACAGTCACAGTCGGGGACGTCCTGCCAAAATTCAGGACGCCTTCATACCCACAAATACGATGACCAGGGGTATGTCCTGCAGTTAACTTTCTTCCTTTGCTACGTTTATGCATATTATTCGAATTAGGTGCAATCCTAAGCGCTCCGTGGGCTTTTTATCTTCTCACAATTGTTATAATAAGGAGGGCAACGCGTACTTCTGCTGGAGAAAAGAAGAAGGGGCTGTGTGTCTTAGCAGGAGTCAAATGAAGAAGGCAAACATGGAGAACGGCGAGTGTTTCAAATGAATATAGAGCAACGATTATGCAGCAAGCATGTAGTCTTATATGTTACAGGGAAGGAATTCAACTGGGACTGAAATCAGTAGGCTCACTAAACATCCGTGAAAAAATCGCAGGAACCGTCAGATTATCTTATTCCTTAAAACGAGGTAACATACCTTCTCTTTGCCTCGCCAGGCCAAGTGGGCCAAATGCGAGCATCTCTGTCTATTGGTTGTACCTTATTTCGCAGCTGGATCCCATCCCAACCGTGGTCCATCGTCCTACTTGCGCGTACTGAGGTTCATCCATCAGACACAAGATGGCTATGAAAAGGTGTTATATCATATATCAAGCCTCTTTCGAAGCGGCACGGTGATATCTTAAGTCCCTAGCATCGAAATGGTATCTACAAAATGGCCGTAATTTGCTATTAGGGTAACCAACCTTTCTATGTGAGTGGCCAAACCTCGAAGTAATATCACGCTTGCCAACGGTCGTACCTCTGCGTCACCCGAAGAGCAGAGGGCAAGGAGGGCAGGGATGACGCTCTTCCTCAGTGCAGCCTGCACCAAATCATGCGCAGAAATCCTTTCCAAGGCTGTTACTGCAGAGATCTGAACTGCCAAATCCGTTGAAGCAAGCAGGCTGACAAGAGACGGAATGGCATTAGCTTTGAGAGCTGCGGAGTGCGCACTTGGGAGTGACCAGCAAATAGTCTTCAGAGCATCGCAGACACGTCTCAGGATTTTGAGGTCATTGGATTCCAACAGTTTGACGAGACCTGGCATGGCGTTTGTCTTTACAGAGACCAACCTCGCGTTTGGAAGGGTGTTCATGACAATCAAGGCCAACGCAGCATCTTCCTAGAGAGCGCTGTTGTCTGAGGCAAGATTTACGAGGTCGTGAATGATATTAAAGTCGAGGGCGATGATCTTTGCAGGGCCATGACGAGAAATCTTCGCCAAAGCGCGCACAGCTGAAGTTTTGACTTCGACAGAACAAGTGGTGGCACTGTGCCGGCTCTCGTAGCCGCAGCCCGTGCGGCATCCTTCGACTAACAAATATTCCGTAGGGCCTTGCAGGCACGCCGTAGGACGAGGGTATAGTGGGATGTTAGCAGTTTGACGAGAGACGAAATGGCTTCAGCCTCCACTGAAACCATGTCTGCATCTTGGACATTGATGGTACCCAAAGCCCACGCCGCGTAAGCTTGGACATTTGCACGGCTGGAGGATTCTGCATAGGCGCATCATTTGAAAGCAGGCGGACCAAGAGTGGAACTGCGGCGGCCCCCAGGGCTGGTTTGGGCGGCATCCTCGAAGAAACAAATATTCTTGAGAGCCTCACAGGCATGTTTGTAAAACCTTGGCATCATTGGACGCCAGTAGTTTGACGAGAGGTGGGATCACTTGTATGGCAATCAGGCTCCCTGTGCACAGCGTCGTGACAGCGAGCGGCGCTTGTTGGCGTGCGGAAGAACATCCTGATGAAATGGCCTCGTTGACCCACTCCAAACCTATTTTCGAGATTCGAATTATCATTGATGTTCGCCGACTTTGTATACCTGGTATACATTCACAAGTTGGCGACCGGAGTAGGTCAACTTTGAGGAACGTTCAATGATGTCCAACATGCCGCCGAGTCATCCAATCCGGGAAAAAGTATGTTTGCCACTAAATAATATCTCGACCGTGAACAACTTGGCTTTCTTAAATACCAGTCTCGGCCGCACCAATGACCTTCACAGTACAACCACAACCACCATGCGGACTCCGCCAGGTACTCGGAGTAAGCAGTATTTACCCCTAGGTTTATATCCGTCTGATTCCGAGTCCGTCATGCCCACGCTGAATGATACTCAGCCCGACAGCCACGAACCGGTTGCCATTACATGGTCCCGTGGTCCTCCGTTGATAGCATGGGAAGCTTGCATCGGACGCTTTAATTTACTCCCGTCCCTTAAAACTGCAGACAGGTTGGTGTCTGCTGATCAGGAACCCTACCCATGGACCAGCCCAATCTGCAGCTGTTGTTGGCTTATGGCCTCGCTAGTCTCGCCTTCCTCTACCTTCTCGTTTGCCTCGCCAGGCCAAGTGGGCCAAATGCAAGTATCTATGTCTACTTGTCGTACCATTGCTGTTCCTGAGATTGGCCTCTTATTTTGCAGCTGGATCACATCCCAACCGTTGGTCCATCGTCCTACTTGGGCGTGCTGAGGTTCATCCGTCAGACCCAAAAATTGACACAAGATGGCTATGAAAAGGTGTTATATCACATATAAAACCTCTTTCGAAGCGGCATGGTGATATCTTAAGTCCCTAGCATCGCAATGGTATCTTCAAAATGGCAACCATCGATAAATGGATCGTAATTTGCTGTGGCCAACGGTATGTTGAAGATGTACGTAAGGCCAGCGATGAGGAGCTCAGCATCTGGAGAGCGTTGTCAGAGGTACAACTCTTTTGTTTTGTTTTTCAACAGTTCATTTCCTCGTTTTTCAACTCCACAGCTCGCTGCACTCAAGTACAATTTTGGTGAAGGAGTGGTCGAGGATCCATATCATGTCCAAGTCATTCGGACCTCTCTCAATCGGAATCTCGCCGTCTGTTTTCCTAACGTCTATGACGAGCTCGTGCATTCATTCGAGGACGTTCTTGGTCTTGAGGGTGACGGTAGGGGTCGCAACTCTCCATCACATTTTCCTCGATGTCCTCTTATGCTATCCTCGAATAGGGTGGAAGGCAATACCAGCGATGAATACAGCGCTGCGTATCGTCTGTCGGACCAGCAACAGACTTTTTGTGGGCTTTCCGCTTTGTAAGATAATTTCGTTACGCTAGATAATACAATACAATAACAGATCTCCCGCAGGTCGGGATCCTGACTATCTACAGCTTTCCATGCAATTCACGATTGACGTAATGAAGACAGCGATCGCTGTCAACCTCGCTCCCGCATTTTTGAAATCGTAAGTCTCCATTTCCCACATTAGTTAATGAAGAGGGTAAATTGTTATAATTAATAGGATCGTTGGGAGATATACCACAAAGCTTCCCGTTTATGTCAAGCGAACGTTGAAACATCTCACCCCGATCATCGAAGAGCGCTTGCAGAATGAGGCAGAGTATGGTAAAGATTGGCCTGGTAAACCTGTAGGCAGCTGCTCTATGACAATATTGTCTTGTTGACTCATGTTCGGGTTGCCTTTATCAGAACGACGCCATCACATGGCTGCTGGAAGAAGCGCAGGGAGAACAGCGAACGCTGCACAATCTGATCCTGCGCCTCCTAGCGACAAACTTCACCGCTATGCATACCTCTTCCATGGTGCGAACACAACTCCAATACCCAATTGTTCACGCTAATAGTTTGAACGTCATTGTTTCTTCAGGCTTTTACACATGCATTGTACCACCTCGCTGCCAGCCCAGAATACGCAGCATCATTACGAGAAGAAGTTCTGTCCATTGTGCAAGAAGATGGTTGGACAAAGACTGCAGTGGACCGTATGTTCAAAGTAGACAACTTTTTCAAAGAGTCACAGAGAGTTAACGGGGTCGGAACTCGTACGTCTCTTTCGACACCTGGATTCTATCCCAACTTACATTTTACTTGTAGTGACATTATCTCGCTTAGTTATCAAGGACTTCACGTTCTCGGATGGCATCGTTCTTCCAGCCGGGACCTTTCTTTCTGTTCCGCAATACGCTACGCATCACGACGAGTTGAGATACAGCAATCCGCACGTCTTCAACCCCAGTCGCTTCGCGCCTTCGAAAGAGTGTGAAGGCAGCAATAAAGACGGCCCAAAACTCCAACTGGTCACCCCGAGCCTGGATTACGTCCCATGGGGGCTCGGAAAGCATGCCTGGTGCGTTAGACGACTTGGAGTAGATGCGTTTTCTCATGCTTTATGATCTCCAGTCCCGGCCGGTTCTTTGCGGCAACCGAGCTGAAGGCGATGCTCGCGCACGTCGTTGTCTCGTATGACGTGAAGTTGGAGGACGGCAGCGGGCGGCCGCAGAATGAGTGGTTCGCGACGAGTTGTATTCCGAATAGAACTGCCAAGGTGCTGTTCCGGAAGCGCAGGGGGGTTCATACGGCCTTACACACGAGTGGGCCAGTAATCTGACTTGCTATAGGGAGTTCCAATGATTTTTGTATTTGACAACCCGGAAGGTTGATATCCAAACCAATATCAGTGGGCTTCTAGAGAAACAGGTTCTTGCCGTCAAGGTATCGAATATAAAATGAACGAGGGAGCATCAGCGGCATGCGGCCATCAAATAGCAATCACTTATAAAAGTGCTACAGAAGAAGTGCAAGATGGCCAGAATTTCTGAAAATAAATAAGTGCGAAGCATTTTTCGGTTCTGTCTGAAGTTATCCCTCCCAGTACATGGTCAGTCGACACAACCCCTATTGTCAAGTTAATGGAGTGCTTGCCGAACCTCCAGAACGAAACGGGCGGTCAGGACAGAATGCATAACGCGGCCAAGTCTACATTTCACAAATGAGATGTATTGGGTGACTGTTGTGAACAACGCACGGCGTGAGCATTAAAGCAAGGTCCTGCAGGTGCAAAATCATCAGTAAACAAAAAGAGGTCCTCACAGTAAACATACGGGTAGGGCCAGGGTTACGATAACGTTAGAAGCCGAAATGGCTAGTCTTAAATGAGGTGTCACACTCTCGGCGGATGGCAATAGCACACACCAAGGATGAAGACGTAAAAAACTATCCCTAAAATGTTGTCAGAACGACTCATCAATTAATAATGTTGAATTACTTACCGTCACCGTAAACGATACGAAATAATGGCATCTGTTTTGAAAGGTTATCTGCAAAATTGTAAGTACAGCCGGGTAGCCAATGGACATGACCCACATCGCCGGATGCCTTTGATCAACAGCAGACCAAGCATAACTAGAAAACTGCAGTAAGAGAAAACCCAACAAACAACAAGGTACCACAATACCGATCTCAAATGCCATAAACAGCACCAACATTATGAGCAACATAGTTGTATTGATGGTAGTATCGCATCCAGTGAAGCTAGATAATGGTGATAATGAAACTGAAGGACTCGAGAAAGTCAGCAGGTGTAGCAGCAAAAGAATTTACTTAGGAATTGACTGACAATGTAGGGATTGAAGGAGATAATACATGGAAACAAATATCGCGATCCAGATCGCGGCAAAGAGAACAGGAAGGCCAATCACGAGTCTGCGGTCTTTTTCCCAAATAGCCAATATTCTAATCATGAGGATAACTGTTGCTTCAGTGTTAATAACTAGGCATCTTCGTGACGAGATGTACCGAGCTCACTTTCTGATATACCCAATCCAAGAACAAATAGGGCTTGGGCGTGCGCTCAGCCAGTCTAGAGATGACTCGGTCGGGATCATGCAGACACGTACTGGCATCTACCCTAAATTTGAGAAGGCAACCATCTTCAAATTTGGAACCATTCGTCAAGGAACTATCTGAGCGATTGTGCATTTATATCATCCTGATTTGATCGAGGTAACAGGAAAGTCCTCACTGATCAAGAGGAATACAGTTTCTATGAAGGGCATGTACCTGGTTAGGAGGAATAAGACGTTGACAGTCGATGGCCAGCGACTATTCCAGATGAAAGAAACCTCCTGGGCTAGGGTCAAGCAGTAATCATATACCTGCGTGGGGTTGAGAGAGCTGTAAGGGGCGTAGAGAGGATAATACCAATATCACGACACTAATGACTGTATGGCACTCGACGATCAGGAGATTGCCATTGCAATAGGGAAGACTTACCGTGGAAATACTGCAACCAACCAACCGGACATAAGACATGCAAGCAACATAAGATAATACATACATTTGTGAGGTAGCCATCCCAGACAGCCCCGTTGAGAGTCAAGGTGGCCATCTAATTCCTCGCCTGGTTGGGCCGTCTAACCACTTTTCAGTGATCAGAAAATGGTGGACAGCCTTCAAGCATTTGGCGACGGTTTGACAGGTACGCCTCGATTGTTCTGGGTGCATTGATCCGATGGGCTCTTTCATTGTGATCTTGGCTGGTGCGAACCTACGGTGTAAAGTGGACACTGTGGGCATCATCAGCACACGTTCCTGATGGGGTTTCTTGTTGCGAAGGTGCTCACTCTGCTATCGACAGTGTCTACTGTCCCTAGAAGCGCAGGAGCATGTCTGTCGTGAATCCATGCATGCCAGTGTGCCCGCATCCGGTTTTCACTCACCGGGAACTAGAAGTCATAAAACTTGCTCCCAAAGTCGAAATTCAGGCTTAGTGGCGGAAGCAGGGACATTAGCAACATTCACAAGGACTCGGAGTCGACTGAAAAGATCCGATTAAGACAAGCAAACGTCGCCTTTTGGCAGAAAGTCGCCATAACTATGGCTAGTCTCCCA
The DNA here is from genome assembly GCA_963556145.1 of Hygrocybe punicea. Lineage (NCBI taxonomy): Eukaryota > Fungi > Basidiomycota > Agaricomycetes > Agaricales > Hygrophoraceae > Hygrocybe > Hygrocybe punicea. The sequence continues at coordinate 6,328,309 of OY744464.1, forward strand.
TGTGGCAGCGAGGAATCCCGTGTTTTGTTGTTCACGCCGTCGTCTCCAGACACTCCGTATTTGACGAACCCAACCAACGATCATTCCCCCATCTGGCTACGGAGGTTGAGCTTGACGACAATCATGGGGACCGTGACCTATCACTCCATAGCGGAGAACGTGTGGATGTTTATTGTACAACGGTGATGAGCCAGACCCACGAACTTCTACACGTTCTCAGCGGGCTTGATGGTTGTCAGCGCCCGAAATGGTGAGTGTAATAAATACCGTACTGCAACAGGACCCACTCTTACTTTGAACGCACACCAATCGGTACCACAGGTGCGGCGTTCAACGCCGTCGAAGGCAACCAGTACAATTATCAAGGGCGTCCATTTGCCGGCCAGCAAGCTGTCCATTCTCATAATTCGGACGCATTTTCAACTTTGTTTTGACATGGTCTTTAACCCATCAGGGAGCGCTCTTCCATATGTCGAGCGCGGTTCCTGGAACCTGAGTCTCGTGTGCTTGCCCAAAGCACGCACAACCCTGGATGATATTTTGACACGGATCAACGACGCCGATACATTGTGTTGTAGCAACGACTGGGAAGAGTGCGATTGCACACACCGTTGCTCGTGACAGCTACAAGAAGGGTATTCTTGCTTCATCTTTCTTTTTCGATCGAGACATCCCGGACAGATTCTAGTTGGCCTCAGAAGCTCTTCAGCATGATCTAGCAAGGATCTTGCGGAGCTCATGGGCGTCATTCCCAGAAACGATCGCAGTCTTGCATCTGCCGCAGTCTCACCAATTTTTCCCCTAAACCACAGGCAGTGCATTGCTATTGCCTTTTGTGACTGTCGACAATACTAGTTTTGCTATCCAAACTGCTATTGTTGGTTCTGGCAAAGGATATCCCTCCCGTTGACAGGTCAGTCGTTATGGCTTCTTGATGCGTCGCCAGGCTTATGTAGCACTTGTCGAATCTCCAGAACCAAATGGGCCGTTAGGACAGAATGCATAATGCGGACGAATCTCTATTTTACAATGAGATATGCGGAATAAATATTGTGAGCAACTCACGGTGTAAGCAATAAGGCAATTTCCTGCAGTTGTAAATTACCGTCGATGGGGGAAAAAAGAGTCCTCACGGCAAACGTACGGATAAGGTAAGGATGGCGATAAGATTAGAAGCTGAAATGACTAGTGTAGCATCAGGCGTCGGTGTCTCGGTGAATAAAATAGACTACTGTAGATGTAGAAAAGTATCCCTGCAAATATTGTCAGATTGACCGAATCCAAATATTGAATCACGATAAACGATACGAAATAGTGGCATTTGGTGCGAAAGGTTAGCTGCTTCACACCGTAAGTATATGTAGGGAGCCAATAGACATGACCCACATCGCCGGATGCCTTTGACCAATAGCAGACCGAGCATAACTTGTAACCATACGGTGAGAGAATACTCGACAAACGATGGGGTAACACTATACCGATCTCAAACGTCATGAACAGCACCCAGACAATGATCAACATAGTCGTGTTGCTAGTACTATGGCATCTTGAAACGCCAGGTATCGGTGCCGATGCCACGAAGGGAACTGTAAAAAATCAGTAAGTGTACTTGAAGCCCAGAAATCAATATGAATTTACTGACAATGCAAGGACTGAAGGAAAAAATGCAGGAAAACAAATGACGCGATCCACATCGCGGCAAAGAAAATAGGCAGGCCAATCACGAGTCTGCGGTCTTTCTCCCAAATAACCAATATTCTGATCACGAGGATAACTGTCGTTCCAGTGTCAATAACCAAGAAACTTGTGACGTCCCAATGTGCGTCGCTCACTCTCTGATATACCCAGTCCAACGGCAAACAGGGCTGAAAGTGTAATACGTTAGTCTGGATACTACTCAATTGGATCGTGCAAATACATACATGAATCCACCTTATATATAAACAAGCAAGCATCTTCAAATGTAGAGTGCGAGAAATGCTCTAAGCAATTGTGCATCCATGAGATCCTGATTTAATAGAAGTAAAAGAAAAGTCCTCACGAAACAGAATGAAGACAATATCTACGAAGGGCATGTACCTCGTTAGGAGGTATAAGATATTGACAGTCGACGGCCAGCGACTATTCCAGACAAAAAAACCTCCTGGTGAAGGTCAACCAATAATCATATACCTGGGCGGGGTTGGGAGTGCTGTCCGAGTCAGAGGAAATAAGAGAATAGTACCAATATCGTAACTATGTGGTTCTCGAGGATCAGGAAGATATCGCATTCCGATTACAAGACCCTGAATGTACTGTAACAAACCAACCCGAAATAAGTCCACGTCCTGGAATAAAGAAAACAAACAACTGGCATACCTCGCCGAGATGGATATTCCAGAGAGCCGCTTCGCTGAGTGCAGTGTTGTACAAGTCAGACCAACCCCGGGTCGCTGTAGTCAAGTCACGACAGTCACGTCAGGCTGACTGTCTGACTTCGACTAGTCAAGCCTTTTTGGGATGAGATAAGATTAGATATGCACCGTGACAATATAACACGACTTGTACACGACTTGTAACAGGACTTCAGCGCTTTCAATGTCAAAGTTTGATTTTTGCCGCTTTGCTTCTCCTCTCAACCATGAGTCACTGGTCATGGGTGCACTTCATCACAGATGGAACATTTTACAAGAACAACAACTCAAACAAGACTGCGTGGTGTATTCGATGCTTGGCATACCACCGTGACTTAATTCAGAATGCAGACACTGTTGCGGTTGCTTTGACTGATACGGTTCGAAGTCGAACACCAGCAGAGGTGGAAGCCCAAGGTATATTCCACAATTTATCAAAAGTGCCTTCAAGTTAATGACTTTGGCTAGCACGTATTAATTGCCCACCAATAGCCGGGAAACCAAAGCAAAACATGGTGCCGCACCTATGTAAATGCATTTATGTTGATCCAGCAACCAGAGCTCGCGCACAGGCTGCAAAAGCCACTGAAGTCACCGCAGATGGCGAGTCTACACAACACCAACAACCCCGGCGTCTTTCACATTCGGCAAGTTGGTCCCACCCCCTACAGCCTCACACAATCATTCAGACTGCATGGCCAGGTCACGGTTCTGCCTCACCCTCACCACTTCCGAGTCCTCTACTGCTGGCCACGCCAATAAATCTTGAACCTGGACCATTTTCTAAGCGCAAACGCACATCAAGTATCTACGAAGACTCACCCCTTTCAGGGAGACCATCATGGTCCCCATCCATGCAGTCCGAGTTCGGGGAAGACATTTGCAGGCTATTCATAGCAATCCGTGCCTCATGGAACTCAGCAAATAATCCACAGATGCGCATGTTTGTGGAGAAATGTATACCAGGGGCAGTTGTCCCTGACCGACGAACTTTATCTGGCCCAATCCTCGATCGGGAAGCTATAAAAGTCGAAGATAAATTAAAACTGAAGCTGCGAGGAAGGTTAGCCACTTTCATGACGGACGGATGGAAGAATAAAGCGAAGCAGTCTATCGTAGCTTCAATGGTATCAGTTGCCTCTGAGGTGGGTAGAGAAGCATTCTAACCATTACCTTTGCACTGATTCCGGTCTATTTCAGCCTTATCTGATGCGTACACATGATGTTTCTGCGGATGCTAAAAGTGGCGAGGCTCTGTTGAAATTGGTCACCGAAGACATTCAGTGGAGTGAAACCACCTTTCTTCTCACTATAATCGCGCTCTGTTCAGATAATGGTGGCGATGCACGGAAGATGCGAAGACTCTTGCTTGTATTGATGCCATGGCTTATCATTATTGTCTGCTGGGCCCACCAGATAAATCTGATCGTTGGCGACTATCTGAGTCTTCGAGTTGATTTTCTCACATGTGTACCAAAAGCCCTGCGGGTCATCAAGTGGATAAACAACCACAGCCGTGCTTTGGGGATCTTTCGAAGGGAACAATTGCAAACTTTTAACAAGATCTTATCACTTATCCTCCCAGTTATTACTCGATGGACAGCGCACTACCTGTCACTCCGCCGACTTCTTGAGGTTGAAATACCCATGAAGGCGAGCTGGATGAAATATGGCCAGCAGATGATTGATTGTGCTGGCCCAAAAGCGGATGTGCAACAGGCTGCTCACGAAATCCAGGCCATTGCTGAGGATCCACAATTTTGGAAATGGGCAAAAAAGTACGTCAACCGTAACTGTAAAGCTACATTATATTGATGCTAATTATCTTAAAGAACTTGTAGTCATCTCCAACCGCTTGCAATCGCAGCAAATATCACACAGGGATCAAACACTCGCCTTGATCACGTCCTTACAACACTTGGCAATCTTTACCATATCTATTCAGACCCAGATCTCGATGCTGAAGTCCGGGAGAAGGTTCTAGGGAGCCTTGAGAAGCGCTGGGCCGCCGCAGATCAAGACCCTTTTATTGCTGCCATCGTTCTCAACCCATTCCTCCGTGGGAGGTGCCTGTCACGGGCAAATCCAATTCTTACACCGATTGGCCTATGTAATGTGCTGAAGCATCTTCACCTTCGAGTATTCAAGGTAGCCGTTGATGCAAGCTTTCAATCTGCCTTCATGGATTACTATAACGAGCGCGAGGAGTTTAGCACCGGGTTTATGGCTCTAGAAGAATGGAAGACAATGGCGAAAGACAAGGCAAGTTTCCTGGGCCACGACAATGCACTCTATCAGCACTGACCGTTTAATAGGGTTGCGACGTGGATCCAATTGAGGTGTGGGAGGGCATTGACACCCATCAAGAACACGGTCGCAACCGCCTCGTCAAGTTGGCATTGCACATCCTTAGTGTAATTGCTAATTCAGCAGGCTGCGAGCGAGCTTTCAGTCACATGGGACTCGTGCACACTGCAGTTCGCAGTAAACTGGGCGTGGATAAAGTTCGCAAAACCACCATTGTTGGGATGGATATCAAACGATCTCATATTGATGCTGGATTGATCCGCCCTCGAGGGCACAGGAATTTCGAAGAACCTACTACAAGTAATGACAATGCTCGCGAGACTGGCGTAACCGATTTTGACACCGGCCACTTCGAACTTGAAGATGTTCTCGACTTTGAACAACTTGCCGAGCAACTCGTTGAAGATGCAGCTGCTGATCTTGAAAGCGACTCAGAAAATGACCCCGCTCCCCCCCCTCCTCCACCTCTGACAATCCGGCTCCCACTGCATGCCATTCAAGCTGCATTGCCTGACAATACCCCACCACAACGAACTGCTGTGGTCCTGAAGACGGCCCTCCCCTTGAAATCGCTTTTCATCTTCCCAGGTGATCGAAATCCGCCTTCGACAGGTATAGATTGTTTCTGGCATGGAGGTATCAAGAATTTGGATAAGGAAATGGAAGCTTATGAGCTCTTGTGCTCCGAGTCGAGCGGCAGTCAGGAGAATGCTGAGGCGGGTACTACAGATGTCCCAATGGCGAGTACTAGCAGTGCATTAGCCTGATTTTTTTGTACTACACATCTCTACGTACATGTTTGTAATTCCCCGTCATTTTCTTGACATTGCGTAGTGAAGTACACCGCATGCAAGTGTGCTACGTGCAAGTGTGCTAGCGACCGTGCATGAGTCTGCTTCTTTTGGTAGTTTCTCACAGACCCTTGACTAGTCACGACTAAAGTTAAGGGTTTTCGCAAGCGCGACTTCAGTCAGCGCATGACCCAGTCGGACTAGAGTCATGACAACACTGGCTGAGTGAGGCGACCATCTAAGTGGTGGAGATTCAAAGCCGCAAACACTGGCTCCTCGGTTAGTATTTCCGCGTTCCTTATCGTCGAAATCCCCTGATCAGCTAAACATAACTCCATATAGACAGCTTTGACAACGATTTGGCAGGAAGTTGGTTGTTCTGGCACTGACTGACCGCCGACATTCAAGTTGCCCGTTTGGTATCCTTGGACTGAAGCCGTGACCTAAGGCCACCTCGAGTGCTCGACGGTCGACCTCACGTGAAACCAAGCTAATTAGCTTGCCATTACCCCCCAATATGGCAAGTTAATTAGCTTGATAGTTAGTAATCTCGCACACTGCCAATAAATCCTCACATATATACCATTTCGAGTACAAGTTATTTAGATACCTAAGATGTTACATCGGATGTTTCCGACGCTGCACGTGAAGGTTCGTTGACATCGCCATCAGTTGCGGCTATCGCCGGTGCTCACAATCCCGATGCACGTCGGCATCGCCGCCCACAATGAGCTCAAAGATGTACTATATATTAATGAAATTTTCATAATTTTGGGGCGTGCTTTTTGCATACAGGGTAGATGTATTAAGTCTACCTTACAACAAGAATATCCCACCGCCGACTAGAGCCAGCATGCTCAATGATGCGGCGCCATGCCTGTAGAGGCTGTTGCTGCCGCCGCTGCTGTTGCCGTCGCCACTACTGTAGTGATGGTCAGGTTCGGTTCAGTTCGGTTCAGGCCAAAAAAATCTGAACCTTGAACTGAACCTGAGGTTCGGTTCAGCTCATATGCTGAACCTTGAACTGAACCTTTGGTTCAGGTTCAGATAGGTTCAGTTCAGGTTCAGGCCAGGCTGAACCTGAACTGAACCTGTGAAAATACAAGTATACTAGCTAATCAATTTTCTCAATCCAAATTTTTCCTTTATTTCCTACCACTCTACATTGTTGTTGTGCTAATGGTTTGACTCTTCAATTACATGTACTGTGTCCATGTTCACTGTGAATGAATCAATAGAATCTTGTGTTAGATGTGTCTGAAGCACAGTAAGCATGAAATATCCTGGACAACTGTTCAGATGGTCATTGCAAATGTTTTGCAGTATTTTAACAGGAAGAAAAGACCTTGCAATCAGTATAACTGAATCACACAGCATGGCCTCCTAGGCTGAATTTCAACTTTACATTTTAAAATATATTTAAGTTTGCAAATATTCCTGTTACAGAAGCACTCATTGCAACTGTATAAACTCTAACTAATCTAGATTCTGTTATTAATGGTGCTGAAATTTCAAGTCAGCAAATAGTTGGACCAAAACTAAGTCTCTACTCAGCAGAAATTAGACTAATATGTGAAAGATTAGGTTCAGGTTCGAACCAGTGTGAACCAGGTTCACAAGATTCCGTCCTTGACTGAACCTTGAACTGAACCTAAGGTTCGGTTCAGGCATTACCCTGAACCTTGAACTGAACTTAGGTTCGGTTCATGTAGGTTCAGGTTCGAACCCAGGTTCAGAACCGAACTGTACCATCACTACACTACTGCTGCCGTACCGCTGCCGTTTCCCGCTGCTGCTGTTGTTGCCACTGTCGTTCCTGCTGCCATTGGGCCCTGTTGCTGTTGCTATTGCCGCCCTCGTTGTCGCTGCTGCCCTCATTGTTTACTGCCACCGTCGTTGTTGCTGCCGTCCTCATTGTTGCTGCCAGTTGTTGCTGCCAGTTGTTGCTGCTGCCGTCATTGTTGCTGCTGTCATTGTTGTTGCTGCGGTCCTCGTTGTTGCTGCGGTCCTTGTTGTTGCTGCGGTCCTCGTTGTTGCTGCGGTCCTTGTTGTTGCTGCGGTCCTTGTTGTTGCTGCCATCCTTGTTGTTGCTGCTGTCCTCATTGTTGCTGCAGTCCTCATTGTTGCTGCCACTGTCATTGTTGCTGCTGTCATTGTTGTTGCTACCGCCGTTGTTGTTGCTGTTGCTGCTGCTCCTGTGGTTGCCTCGTCCTGTTGTGCCCTGCAATTGCCTGGCGTGTGGATGTGGGTGCCATCATGGTCATGATGGAGGTGTGGGCGTGTGCACAACCATAGTTAGTAAGTAAAAGATACGAAAAAAATGCATACCTTGGCAGCGAGGGTGGGCACACTACCTCCCGCTGTATCATCTACATCACAGCCCCCGAATCTCACCCTTTAGCCGGCATTGCATTGGCGGGGGCGATTGTATTTGCATGGGTGTGGGCATGAGTGTTGAAATTTGACGATGCCTGACTCAGCGTGGTTCCCTGCACAAAACATGTGGTCATTTCATGTAATAGCAATAAAACACTTATAAGACACATACCTTTGTAAGACTGCACACAGGGATGCACAGACGGAGCATGGCATCATTGGCGACGACAAGGGTTGAGCACTGGCGTGTTCAATTTCCAAAAGCGGATGTTGAACTGCTGTTCGGATTCTGCCGAACACTGTGGCTGACGTACTTGGGGCAAAATTCTGGGCTGTAGGCCATTACATACCCCCCTAGAGCCTACAATGCATAATCTAATGTAATCTATGTATGTTTAGTTGTCCCCAAAAAAATAATCAAGCCAAACAGTTCATTCTTCAAACCTGCAGATCAGGTTATTCATTCAAAACATGTGAATTCATGCATTTTCTGATGCAAATGAATTTCTACTGTGCTCTACAGTTGTTTAGAAATTATAGGAAATTCACAGAACCCTTACCCAAACGTGGAGAGCCTCTGAAAAAATTATTGAAGCATAAATATAAGAGGAGCCAGTGCTATGCATGAATGAATGGTGTTATTGGCCTGGCTTAGGGACATATGGACATTCAATGGCATCCCGAGACACCTAGGATGAATTTGAAGGGCTAGAAAAAAACAGGACACATCCTATGGTACATTAAAGTGTGTGCAAGGAGTTGTTACAAGTACGGGAGGAGTGTGTCCAACAAGTGAGAGAGAATAGTGCCAAGAATGACAGTAAGATCACGATCAAACCACCCAACAAGGGATTCATCTCTTCAACGGTGTTATTACTCTCCTATTGGACACACTCCTCCCGTACTTGTAACAACTCCTTGCACACACTTTAATGTACCATAGGATGTGTCCTGTTTTTTTCTAGCCCTTCAAATTCATCCTAGGTGTCTCGGGATGCCATTGAATGTCCATATGTCCCTAAGCTAGGCCAATAACACCATTCATTCATGCATAGCACTGGCTCCTCTTATATTTATGCTTCAATAATTTTTTCAGAGGCTCTCCACGTTTGGGTAAAGGTTCTGTGAATTTCCTACAATTTCTAAACAGCTGTAGAGCACAGTAGAAATTCATTTGCATCGGAAATTGCATGAATTCATATGTTTTGAAGGAATATTCTAATCTACGGATTTGAAAAATCAACCGTTTTGCTTCATGATTTTTTGAAGGACAATAAACTATACGTAGACTATGTATTGTAGGCTCTAGATGAGTAGGTAATGGCCTACAGCCCCAGATTTTACCCCCAAGCACGACAGCCACAGCGTTCAGCAGAATCCGAATAGCGGTTCAACATCCGTTTTTGGAAGTTGAATACGCCACGCTCAACCTTTGTCGTCGACAACGACGCCGTTCCCATCTGTGCGTCCCCATGTGCAGTCGTACCAAGGTATGTGCTTGTAACTTAAGTTATTACTATTATACGAACTGACTGCATGTTTTGTGCCAAGAATCGTGCCCCCTTGTTAAGTCAAATGTCAACGCGACACCCACACACATCCAAATGCCCCCATCAATGGCAGGCTGGCTAAAGGGCAGGTACCAGGCTGTGATGAATACAGGATACAGTGGGGGTGGTGTGCCCACCCTCGCTGCCAAGGTATGTATATATTTTTCGTCTTTTACTTACTAACCCTGGTCATGTACACCCACCCATTGCTCCGTGGTGCCCACCCACACACCAGGCCATTGGGCACGACAGGATGTGGCGGCCGCAGCAGGAGTGGCAGCAAAAGTGATAGCGCAAGCTGGAGCGGCAACAACGGCAGTAACAGCAACAGCGGCAGCAACGCCAACAGTTGCAACGGCAGCAGCAGCGCCAAATGGCTGCAACATCAGCAGGAGTGGCGACAGCAGTAGCAATGGTGGTGGCACCAGCAGGGCCAACGGCAATGGCAACGGCACCAGCAGCACCAGCAGGGTCAACAGTATGGCAGCAACGGCGGCAGCAGCGGCAACGGTGGCAGCAGCAGCAACAGCATGATAGGGGCAGCAGGAACAATGGCGGCAGTGGCGACAACGGCAGTGGCAACGACAATGGCAGCTGAACAATAGCAGCAGTAACAGCAATGGAAGCAATGGAGGTGGCAGCGGCAATTAAGTACAGCAGTGGTGGGGGCACCGTGTCGGGCATTGACCATACCAGCAGTGGGCGGCGGGCAGCAATGTTGTATACTTGTCGTACGGTAGTCTAACACCTCTCTAACCTGTATGCAAAAAGCGCGCCCCAAAATTATGAAAATTTCATTAATATATAGTACACCTTTGAGCTCATTGTGGGCGGCGATGCCGACGTGCATCGGGATTGTGAGCACTGGCGATAGCCGCAACTGATGGCGATGTCAACGAACCTTCACGTTGGAGGGGGAATCTCCAGACCTCTGAGGGGAAGACTCAGAAGGAGTCGCAGCGGGAGGGGAAAGCAAGGGAAACCCTGGGATGATGACTCAGCTACTACAGGAAAGGGAATCTACTGGCTAAGGGTCTCCGGGGTCCTAGGGCTAGCAGCACCTGCTGCAGATACCCCCCTCCACAATGGTGTGCGCCCTCGCACACATCTCCTGCATCTCATCCCCCACAAAACTCTACCCAATCCTCTACTATCCTCACTACTACTGGGACCAGAACTGGTGCAAAAACGGGATCTGGGTCACTCCTGAAAGGGTGCATCATCTCAACCAAAACCTCCAAAAACGTCCTGTGGTTGCATGGGAGACCTAGTAGTTTCGTAAATTGTGGATCCTGGTCTGATCCCCATGTAAGCCTGGCTATATGGCAAAGTCGGCCGAAATTCGATGGGACTGCTATATCGAGGGCTTGGGCAAGGTCTGTTCGGGTTAGTTCATATCGCAAAGATGGTGGCAGTTCGTCCTGTGTGGTCTGGGTACCTGCATCAACAAGTCGTGGGGACGGTGTGACTGGTGGAGTAATCTCGGTGGGGACTGGTTGGCGAGAGGGCTGTACGGCTGGGCCGGGAAACGGGTGACGGGCGTGGCGTTGGGGTAACAGGCGACGGTTACGGTGGTGGGTGCTGCTCCACGGTCGAGCACCTGTGCATAAGTCTGAAAAATCGCGTTTATATATACTAAGCTGAGATAGAAAAACGGGGGCCGATGGTAGCGCTTGGGGGGGTGGTATATCACGTTGGGGGGCGCCAGAGTGCGTTTGCGAGGTGTTCTGGGGTTTCGTTCAGGTATGGGGCGTCTGTGGGGCCACTTGCGGCACGTTTTGGGGCGTGTAGGGGGCCTGGGGCGTCTCTGTTCGCGTTCGCGGGGCGCCCTGGGGCACAACTGGTGCGCGGGGCGTCTCTAGGGCTCTTTCCGACGCGTTTTGGGGCGTGGTCGACGCGTTTTGGGGCGTGGTCGACGCGTTTTGGGGTGTCATTGGACTTCGGGGGCGTGGTGTGGGTTTTATCGACGCGTTCTGGGGTGGTAACGGGGTGTGGGGCGTGTATCGACGCGTCGGCGTTGGTGGTGACATGGCGGTCGTGGATGGGTTTGGCTGGGGCACGTTCGTACACGCCGGCATTGGCGTCTGTGGTTTCTGGGTCAACGGGGGCGGGGCCATACATTGGGATTGCAGCTGGGGTGCCGGTGGTGCTTCACGGGGCGTCGCGTTCGTTGGTGACGTTGCGGCAGCTGGGCTGGACTGGGGTTCGTTTGCGTACGCGGTTGCTCGCGTTGGCTGTCCTTGGGTCAACGGCGACGGGGCTGGACGATGGGGCTGTGAGTGGGGCGTTCTGGGTATCCCTGTTGCGTTTTGGGGTGCCGTTGGTTGCATACGCGGCAGCGGCGACGTTTGGGCAAGTGGTGACGTGGCGGTCGCGTTGGATGATGGTGGGCTTGTTGGGGCGCGTGCGGGCTGCGTTGGGGCCTGTGAAATGGGAGACGGGGTTCCCGTTGACATTGTGGGGACTTGGGACGCTGTTGGTAGAACGGGGGACGCGAATGGTTTTGCGGCCGTTGTTGGCATGCGTGCTGACGACGCTGGGGTTGGTGACGTGGCAAACGGGGGTGCCGTCAACGTTGTGGGGACCTGGGACGCGGTTGGTAGCACGGGGGACGCGATGTAGAGGGTCCTCGACCCTCTGAGGCCGTAACATCGATATCTAGCGAATCCGCTCGAACCCGACGTCTCTAGCAATCTACGTTCGAACCCGACGCAACCCGATGCATACCGACTAGCACGGCCGCTCACGTACCTGGTCGGTCTATCCCCTAAACTCGCGGAACTTCAAATATCAAAGATAGATCTCATCGGACTGGGATCCCGACATCGGACTTGCCTTATTCACGCCTAGCGTCTCCCTTATGGGGATATAGTAAAGTACTTTGCATCTTTTACGGTTTTTTATATCTTCCACCCATTTTCCCTGTCATCGTCGCCTCGCAACGCTCTTCCTACTTCCCCATTTTTATTCTCCTTTGTTTCCTCTCATCGGCCGAGGACTCTCGTCCGAATCTAGGTACAGAACTTTGTAGTATAAAAACGGTGCCCAAGCGCCGTCTCAAAATAAGAAACCAGTTCCCCCATTTCCTCTCTCTGAGAATTAGTCTCTCAGTAAATTCCATCGCACACATTGCTCGTCGGATTCCTCGACGCCCTCCCCGTCGTTCTACCGCCTTTATCTCTACATTTCTCGTCACCCGACACCCGACCTGCCGTACCCGACATCGTCGGCTTCGTTGGCTTCGATCGGTCTCGATAGAATTCAGTAGTTTACTCGGCGGCTTCTTACTTTTTATATCCTATTATCTTACTGAAGCTTGTTAGACTATTCCTAGTCACTTCTACGCTGACCCCACAGGCTTAGGATTATTATTCCGCAGCCACCCCGACCTCGCCTTTACATCTGGAGCCCACCGCGAGGATTAGTCTAGCACCACCATAGCTTCCTCTTCCCGTATCCCTCCCTCTGACCGTCGTCTTCGAGAACTTCCTCGAAGAACTCTTCAACAAGAACTCTCTTTAGCCGCCTTCGACCCGACAATCGACGACGACTTCTTCCAGCTAGTACCCGACCACCTCGCTCGACATAACAATCTCCCGCTCGTCTCAGGGTCAAACACCCCCCTATATCTTTCATCCGACAGTCTCAAATCGGTCAATATACCGATAATTACCATTACACCCGACTCATCCGATCTCAGTTCGACACCCGCATCGCCTACGTCCCCGACTTTGACCTCGCTAGAACCCCCGTCCACATCTTCGCTCTCGACATCGAAAACTCCGTCATCGTCATTGTCCCCGTCTTCGTCTTCGTCCACGCCGTCATCGCCCACGTTACCCGACCCGCTCATCATACACCCGACAACCGCTTCATCGACATCTCAGCTCCTCCCACTCACAATGACTTCGACCTCTGGATCCTCGACTGCTCCCCACGTTACCGCTCCCCATGTTACTCCACGACAAATGCCCGCTCGCGGTCACTCCACGGCCCCGACCTTCGACGGGAACCTGCTCAATTTAAACCGCTTCTTCGAAGAAGTCGAGATACTTGCTGCCGATGCCGCTCTCGACGACGCAGGACGCATCAAGCATAGTCTGCGCTACGCGTCGCTTAGTGACTACGAGCTTTGGGCAAGTTTACCTAGCGCGACCGGCGTCGATTATGCCGCATTCAAAAGGAGCGTACTCGTGCTATACCCGGGCACGGAAGACGATCACCGGTACACTATGGCGGATCTCGACCGTCTTACGCACACCCAAACCGCTTACGGTATCCGTACCCGCGCCGAACTTGGCGAATATTACCGTGAGTTCATTCGGATCTCGGGATTCCTCTTAGACAAGGGTCGGATCTCTCCCCGAGAACGCAACATCGCGTACGAGAACGGCTTCCATGTCGAGCTTAAAAAGGACATCAAAACCCGTCTGCAGTACCAAAAGCCGAACCATTTCCATAGCGACCCTTACGACTTCCAGGACTTCCACAATTGCGCCCACTTCCTGCTGGCCGGAACCGCGGCCGAACCGTCCACCGTCTCTCGTCTATCGTCAACGTCGCCTGCCGCCATCCGGTACTCGACTCCAATAGAACCCGCCACCCGCTACCCGCCACCCGCTCGCTATGACCCGGTCATTCCTAAAGCGGAACCGGTCGAACCTAACGTATCCGACCTATTTCGTCTCGTTTCGCAACAACTCGCTGTCCTCACGCAAGCCCTCACCGAACGCAACAACCCCCCAAAGCCGTGTGCAAATAGGGCTGAGCCGACCACCGCGGGACAGGGTTTCACCAATTTTAACTGCCTCTTTTGCGACGACCCGTTCCATCATATACGCGATTGTCCCATCTGCAAGCAGTACACTCGAGACAGGATATGCCGCAAGAACGAGCACGGCCGCATCGTGTTGCCTAACGGAATGTATCTTCCAAAGGCTATCGTCAGCAAAAATATGAGGGAACGCTTCGACGCGTGGCACGCACAGAACCCCGGCAACCGCGCTCCTCCTGCCCGCAACCCCACAGAACCGTTCCAACGCGACCCGCTGCCTCATGTAAAAGCTAACTTCGTCTCCGCCATCGAAGTACCCACCTACGAACCAGAGGTCACCACCGAGTACGCCGACATCTTTCAGTCCACGACGTCCGACATCGACGACGACAACGAACAGATTAAGGTTCTGGAAGCCGAAGTGCAGCGGCTTCGTAAACGGGTTAGATTTGACGGTGTAGAGATCCCATCAAAGACGAAAGGCAAGTCTAGAGAAACGTTTCCCAATCTGCCCACCACTTCCACGTCTGTCCCCGCCGCGAAACCTGCCGAGAAAACGGCCAGACCTATCAACGAGCAGCCGATCACCATAGTCCCCCCTTCGAACACGCGGCTGACCGAGCTGACCGCCCTTGTACCGCACACTCCCCAGAACCTTCCCGCATCGCACCCCCAATACCGCTACCAAGCCCCCATCGAAGATCCCGGTATCGCCAAATCCGTCATCGACCGCGCGCTCGATTCTCAAGTCTGCATTTCGCAGCGAGAACTTTTAGCCATGTCGTCCGACGCCCGCCGTCACATGAAGGACCTCACTACGTCGAAAAAGGTCACCGCCGAAAGTAACAACGTCAAGGTTTTCCATTTTCACGCACCCGAAATCCCCACTCGCGCCTGTCAACACTGTCAGGAAAACGTCCCGCTCGTCGTCGGCCGCGACTCAGTCCCTCTCCGTGCGGTCTACCCGCTCATCAACGGCAAATTCGTATTCGAGTGCATCCTCGACAACGGTTCCATGATCATCGGCATGCGACGCGATATTTGGGAGAAACTCGGTTACGGCCTCCAAAATATGAAGATGCGGATGCAGTCGGCAAATAAAAGCGACAACGACACCCTCGGCCGGATCGCCAACCTAAAATTCACTTTTGGCGACGTCGATCTTTTCCTCCAAGTCCAAGTCGTCGACGACGCCCCCTACGAGATCCTCATCGGCCGTCTGTTCTTCACGCTTTC
Source organism: Hygrocybe punicea (assembly GCA_963556145.1). Lineage (NCBI taxonomy): Eukaryota > Fungi > Basidiomycota > Agaricomycetes > Agaricales > Hygrophoraceae > Hygrocybe > Hygrocybe punicea. The sequence goes on from OY744464.1 coordinate 6,343,736, forward strand.
CGAGGCTCTTATGAAGGATTATAAAAACGGAGAACAACAAGTCACGATCACGGATCCAAACACCGGCGCCGTCGTCACCTTGCCCACCATCGAGCACAACCAAAAGAACCGACGAGAGCGGTCCGACACCGGAAAGCCGGATTTTTAGAAGTCGAGGACCCGGAGATACCTCTTGGAAAGGACGCACCAGGAGATGAGAAGCCGCCACTCGAAAGCGACCACACCTATACCACGAACTATGCTTCCCTTTTGCCGTTTCCCCTAGAAGAGGACTTATGTTTTTCTATCGATTTAGATTTCTCTTCGTCTCAGCCTCAGACTGCCGCCCAGTACATTTCATTGTTGACCGATGTACAAAATCAGCTATGTACTACCGATACCCTTCCTTCGTCTTGTTCCGTCTCCGCTCCTGCGTCACATATTTCCTCTTCGAATATTTGTAACAAAGCCTCTACTGAACACGCTACTTATATCTTGTATACCACCCCCCCTACCAGGGACCTAAAAGGAGTCGTTACCAAGAAAAAGTATAAGAAGGTAGCCGATCGTATCCGCCCAATTTCTACCACTCTCCCCGACGAATACCGTATCATACGCAAGATCACCGGCGACCTGCTAGCCGATTTACCCACGCTCCCGACTCACCCGCCTGACTTTACACCCGGCGCCCGCTATACCCAGGAACGACACGACGCGATGCCGATGAACCCGGATGGATTCCTTTGGCCTGAGGAAGAAAAACTCGGCCACCATATCATCAAAACGCAAGAAGCCACCTTCGCCTGGAACGAATCCGAGAAAGGCCAGTTCAATACGGACTACTTCCCGCCGATCCACATTCCCACCGTACCGCACGACCCGTGGGTCCATCGCAATATCCCAATCCCACCCGGCATCCTTAACGAAGTCATCGGCATCATCAAAGACAAAATTAACGCCGGTACCTATGAACCCTCGAATTCGTCATACCGCTCCCGCTGGTTCTGCGTTTTGAAAAAGGATGGGAAGTCTCTTCGAATCGTCCACGATCTACAGCCGCTTAACGCCGTCACTATCCGCGATCCCGCCGTACCACCCATGACTGAGCACTTGGCCGAGGCCTTTGGCGGCCACTCTTGCTACGCTTCCTTCGACCTCTTCGTCTCTTTCGACCAACGCCTTGTCCACCCCTCGTCTCGGGACTATATGACCTTTCAGTCTCCACTCGGAACGCTTCGACTTATGTGGATTGCTATGGGATACACAAATTCCCCGCAGATCCTACACGGTGACTCTACGTACATCCTCCGTGACGAAATCCCTCATCTTGCCGTTCCGTATATGGACGATATTGCCGTCAAAGGGCCTCCAACCCGCTACGAGCAACCCGACGGTACCTACGAAACTATACCCGAGAACCCGGCAATTCGACGTTTCATTTGGGAGCACTTCCAAGGTGTCAACCGCGTCATCCAGCGTTTCCGCTATGTTGGTGGTACCTTCAACGGCAAAAAACTCGAGTTGTGTCGACCCTCAGTCATCGTTGTTGGCCACCGATGCACATACGAAGGAAGAGTAGCCGACGACTCCAAAGTACAAAAGATTCGCGATTGGCCACTGCCGACCAACCTCACCGAAGTTCGCGCCTTTCTCGGCATCTGCGGCGTCTTGCGTATTTTTATCAAGGACTTCTCGCTCCACTCCCGACCCCTCGTCCGTCTTACCCGCAAAGGTATACCCTTCGAATTTGGTGAAGAAGAAGAGACCGCCGTCGACTACCTCAAAAACGCCGTCATTACGTCGCCAGCGCTGCGCGCTATCAACTACACGCGTGAATGGGAAGTGATTCTCGCCGTCGATTCATCCGTTCTTGGAGTTGGCTTCGTTCTTATGCAAATCCGCGCTGACGGAAAGCGCTATCCGAATCGCTTTGGTTCAATATCGTGGAACGAACGCGAAGCCCGATACTCCCAGTCCAAGCTCGAACTCTACGGCCTCTTCAGGGCCCTCCGCGCCTATCGGATTTTCATTATCGGCGTCCGCAACCTCACCGTTGAAGTCGACGCGAAGTACATAAAAGGGATGCTCAACAACCCCGACATTCAGCCCAATGCAACGATCAACCGATGGATAGCCGGCGTGCTCTTATTTGACTTTAGACTCGTTCACGTACCCGCTTCCACACACGGTGCACCCGACGGACTCTCCCGACGTCCCCGCACTGCAGAAGACCCCGAGGAGATCAACGATTCCGACGATTGGCTCGACCACTCCTACGGTTTCTTTATGGAAGTCGTCAACTACCGACCCGTCCCCATACCGTCTAAGCCGATTGCCGTATGCGGCCGCTGCCGTGCCACAGCCGACAGACTCCAAGAATTACCCGCCGTCCTCGTCTACACAAATCAGGAAGCCGTAGCTGACATACCGCGATCCGATAAAGCCCGCGCGGCCGACGCTCGTCTTGCCCTCGTCGAGACTTGGTTACGAGATCTAACCCGACCCGCGAACTTCACGGACGAAGAATACCGTCTGTTCCTACGATACGCCCTTGAATTCTTCGTCACCGATAACAAGCTTTGGCGCAAAGACCGTCACGGAAAACACAAACTCGTCATACCGCCCGACCGCCGGCTTCAGTTACTCAAAGACGCTCACGACTCTCTCGGCCACAAAGGTATATTCTCCGTCCGCGCTCGGCTACTCGATCGTTTCTGGTGGCCGCACCTCGACCACGACGTTAAGTGGTATGTCCAGTCTTGCCATCAGTGCCAAGTACGGCAAATGCGTTATCATCACATTCCGCCCACCGTCGCTACACCGGCCTCGCTATTTCGTAAAGCGTATGTCGACACAATGTTTATGCCACGATCCGGCGGCTATTGATACATCGTCCAAGCCCGTTGCTCCCTGTCCGCCTACCCTGAGTTCCGCATGTTACGCCGCGAGACCGGCTCCACCATCGGCACGTTCTTGTTCGAAGACATCTTATGCCGTTGGGGTGCTCTCGAAGAAATCGTTACCGACAACGGCAAGCCGTTCGTAGAAGCGCTCGACTATCTCGCCTCCCGCTACGGTATCCGCCACATCCGCATTTCGCCCTATAACTCACAAGCGAACGGACCCGTTGAGCGTCGCCACCTAGATGTCCGGGAGGCCATTATGAAAAGTTGTGACGGAGATGAAAAGAAATGGCACACCGTAACCCACTCCGTATTTTGGGCCGAACGGGTCACGACACACAAAAGCCTCGGATACTCGTCCTACTACATTGCACACGGAGTAGAACCGCTTTTTCCATTCAATTTTGCCGAAGCTACGTACATGGTTCCGACGCAAGATACGATGTCTACGACCGACCTCATAGTCATCCGCGCCCGACAACTTCGTAAACGAGAAGCCGACCTTGATCGGGTCAAAGAAAAGCTTACCAAATCTCGGCTCGCATCCGCCCGGCAATTCGAGCAGAAATACGCCAACACGATCAAAGTTTACGACTTCGAACCCGGTAACCTCGTTCTCATCCGAAATTCACGTATCGAAATGTCTCTCGATCGTAAAGCAAAACCGCGGTACTTTGGACCCATGGTTGTCGTCAGGAAAACAGTAGGCGGATCCTACATACTTGCCGAACTCGACAGTGCGGTTTCTAAATCTCGATTTGCCGCTTTCCGAGTCGTACCCTACCACGCCCACTCAAAAATATCGATACCGTTGGACGACTTCTTACAATACCCCGATGCTGACGATACCGATTCAAACGATCTTGATGATCCGACGTACCCGCCCTCTATAGACTCCTCACCTGATGACGATTAAGCATTTCATTTATATTCTGTCCACGTTATACCCCCATTTTATTTAGTTCCTCTTAGTTTTCTAACGATGTGACGAATGATGCGAATAGTCCTATGTCTTCGGGAGCCGATCGGCTTTCCTTAGCTGGGTGAACAAGCTGACACGTCTTTTATGTACACGATATATTTTTTTATATATACAATGGGCTCGTTATTTTTATATATATATTTTACAGGCGGCTGGTCTCGTAATCCCGCTTCAACATTGCCAACCTTGAGGTCGACCGTTCGAGATCGACGCGAAGCCGCTGGAACTCTTGACCGAAGTGGACGAGGTGACGATAGACGTTGGTGCCCAGGGCTCCCAGCTCCTCCGTAAGGACCGCTAGCCGCGCCGACACTTGCTCGTAATTCTCCATCGTCAAAACGAACGGGTTCGCTGCCGAGGCCGTCCTAAGCCTTTTCGTCGGCCGCTCTTCCTCCGACTCCTCCTCGTCTTCGTCATCGTCCTCGACTGACTCCACGTCCTCGACCCGCGGTTTGCTCGTTGAGGCCCGGGCAGGCCTACTGCGGATGGGCTTTGTCGTGAACGACAACGGCTTCCTCGTGCCGGCCGCGACCTCTTTGCCCTTTCCGGTATCCACCTTGCGCCGACCCCCGCCCGTCCGGTGTGTAGCGTTAGTACATCTCTTCTTCAGCCTCTGGCATCGTTCGCACACGTAGCCCGTGACGCCTCGACACGCCTCTTGCGCCTTGACGCAGTTGGTGCAGGGTTGTAGGGGAAACGGCCCGGTGAACTGTTACCAGGATCAGTGACTAAAGAACAAATGAACCGACACAAGAACTCACCGTCGTACCAGCCAAGTCTCTGGTCTCTACGCCCGGCGTATCTACGTCTTCTACATCGGCCGGTGTCTCTGGTGCTGGGTCGACGGGGCCTTCCTCTGGCTCAACTGCGGCTTCCCCTTCCGGAATCGACTCAGTCCTTGGTTCACCCGCGTTTGCTTCAGCTCGCCATTCTTCGCTGAGCCGCCGCCGATACGCGGCTCCGTCCCTTTCAACCCGGTCCGCTTCTTGATTCCAGTGCTGCTCGTGTTGTTCTATTCTAAGCCGCTCCCGCCTTTCCTCTGCCGCCTTTCGCCTTTTCTCTGCCTCCGCTCGTGCATTTGCTTCTGCCATCCGTCTGGCCTCCTCTTCCCGCGTAGCCGCTTCTTCATCCGCCCGCCGTCTGGCTTCTTCCTGTTCCTGCCTCTCCCGGTCCGCCGCTTCTTTCAGCCACTCTTCGACATCATTGGCGTACGATTGGCGGTCGGCCCATAACGGTGGCGTTACTGGCCTCGTACCACCAGCTCGGAGTTCCGCGATGATTCCATTATAAGCACGCTGGCGGGACGACATGAGCTATCTTAGGACATGCGTAGTCAATAAGGAAACTCACCAGCGCCTTCTTGCGGCCGCTTAACCATTGTTGGGCCATCCCCTCGTTGCCGTCCACCATCGTTACGAGGTCGTCACTATGAAACACGGTGACCGCGTTGACGGCCTCTTCGTAGTCCGCCCGGACATCGGGTTCGATGCTTTCGACGAAAGCGAGGAAGTTGTCGTAGACTTGGGACATTGTGAATGTGTGATGGTGTAGAGGAAAGGTCGGATCAACAACGAGAATTTTTTTTATTTTTTTACTTTGCTGTTGTTTGGCCGCTCACGTGATTGGCCACATTCGCGACCCGCATTCGGAGACCCCATATTCTCGACCACGGATGGTCTCTATTAGAAGACCCAAGGAGATGTAGAGGGTCCTCGACCCTCTGAGGCCGTAACATCGATATCTAGCGAATCCGCTCGAACCCGACGTCTCTAGCAATCTACGTTCGAACCCGACGCAACCTGACGCAACCCGACGCAACCCGATGCATACCGACTAGCACGGCCGCTCACGTACCTGGTCGGTCTATCCCCTAAACTCGCGGAACTTCAAATATCAAAGATAGATCTCATCGGACTGGGATCCCGACATCGGACTTGCCTTATTCACGCCTAGCGTCTCCCTTATGGGGATATAGTAAAGTACTTTGCATCTTTTACGGTTTTTTATATCTTCCACCCATTTTCCCTGTCATCGTCGCCTCACAACGCTCTTCCTACTTCCCCATTTTTATTCTCCTTTGTTTCCTCTCATCGGCCGAGGACTCTCGTCCGAATCTAGGTACAGAACTTTGTAGTATAAAAATGGTGCCCAAGCGCCGTCTCAAAATAAGAAACCAGTTCCCCCATTTCCTCTCTCTGAGAATTAGTCTCTCAGTAAATTCCATCGCACACATTGCTCGTCGGATTCCTCGACGCCCTCCCCGTCGTTCTACCACCTTTATCTCTACGTTTCTCGTCACCCGACACCCGACCCGCCGTACCCGACATCGTCGGCTTCGATCGGTCTCGATAGAATTCAGTAGTTTACTCGGCGGCTTCTTACTTTTTATATCCTATTATCTTACTGAAGCTTGTTAGACTATTCCTAGTCACTTCTACGCTGACCCCACAGGCTTAGGATTATTATTCCGCAGCCACCCCGACCTCGCCTTTACAGCGAACGACTTCGCGTTCGTCGTTGGTCGGGTGTTCTCTGCCTGTGGTGAGTCCTGGGCTGTTGTCTCGAGGTGTGTACCTTCCGTTGTACGACGGAGTACTCGTCGTGCTTGTTTTTCTTTCTGTCTCATCTTTTCCTTCGTCATTTTCCCCGCGTTTTTCTCTTTCTCCTCGCGTTCGTCCGCTAACCGTTTTTGCAGTTCGAGTATCCGCGCGTCGCGTTCGGCGTGGAGTTCTTTTTCCGTCTTGATAACCTTGGGGTTTCGTGTTTTGGGTGCCATAGTGTAGCAGTCCGATGTTCGAATGGATAAACGGGAGTAAAATTAAAAACAAAAATCGGGCGCGTGAAAATAAAGTTGGACCAAATTTGAAGACGAGAAATTGAGGGAACAACGAGAAATAGATGAGACCGAGTATAAATGAGATGGGCGAGGGGATGCTGTTAATTCTGATGTGTTTTCGCACTTCGTTTGCGCGTGCTGTTGGGTTCCTGGTTGAATTCCTTCAATATTCGAAATTTTGTCTTTTGATCCTTTTGAGATCTGGTCCTATGGGTGGGTGGCTCGAATCTCTCTCATCACCACGTTGGAGGGGGAATCTCCAGACCTCTGAGGGGAAGACTCAGAAGGAGTTGCAGCGGGAGGGGAAAGCAAGGGAAACCCTGGGATGATGACTAAGCTACTACAGGAAAGGGAATCTACTGGCTAAGGGTCTCTGGGGTCCTAGGGCTAGCAGCACCTGCTGCAACGTGCAGCGTCGGAAACATCTGATGTAACATCTTAGGTATCTAAATAACTTGTACTCGAAATGGTATATATGTGAGGATTTATTGGCAGTGTGTGAGATTACTAACTATCAAGCTAATTAGCTTGCCATATTGGGGGGTAATGGCAAGCTAATTAGCTTGGTTTCATGTGAGGTCGAGGTGCCTAAGGCCAATCAGCAAATGAATTCCTCACTGTACCATCTGACCACAGCCCCCTGTTATTGGCAGCATCAGAATGACTAGTTCCGAGTCCAGACCAGCGGATTCTTTACCACCCCATTCAAGTTCAACGTTGATGGACATGAGCGTCTTTGCACTGGCAGGGGCTCAGCGCTCATCATCTGATTGGTTTATGCAACAAGTGTCAGGCAAGCCTTGAAGTTCTATGGTCACCGTTCAAAACAATTACAGTTATGTTCAAAAGGTTTCTGCAAGTCCAACTTCCGACTTCATCGGACTCCATAAAGTTAGTTTTACGTTTTACGTATATGTTACCCTGGTGAGCAGATCATCAAACTTGGGCAATGCAGCGCCCCATTTCTAATAGTTTTCTATGACAGCTGTCCTTCAGACCACTGCTTCACACGTTCATGAGATACAAAGATCGTCCGCAGTCACCCAAACAAAGATACAAGTGGATGCCTCCCATCTAATATATATTTGGTCAAATGCCATGCACCTGTATCAGCACCCACCCCCTACATTGTCTTCGCACCTTCTCAGATGCAGATCTTTGTTAAGACCCTCACTGGAAAGACCATCACTCTCGAGGTCGAGTCCTCAGACACCGTCGACAACATCAAGTCCAAGATCCAGGATAAGGAAGGGTTCGTTTTATTGCTTTCTCTACTCTGTGTGAAGGAGTTTAAATCTGCGCTACATTCTAGAATCCCTCTGGACCAACAATGGTTAATCTTCGCCAGGAAACAGCTCGAGGACGGTCGAACGCTATCCGACTACAACATCCAGAAGGAAAGCACCCTCCATCTTGGTGTGTCTTCCCCCTGTCCTTCGGCTGAATCGGCTCCATCAATTCTAATCATGCGTAGTCCTCCGCCTCCGCGGTGGTAGTGGCAGTGCACATGCCTCAGACATAGAAGAGCTTGAATGCAAAGTAAACCATTTCCTGGACATAATGGGAGAAATTTCAGACTGCAAATCATACAAGGTGTTCTTCGTTGCCATCCATAAACCAGGATTTACCAGTCACGCAGAGCTCGCCTTTGCAATGGGAGTAGCCGATAGCTTAAACGGTGCAGCTGAAGCAATGGTAAAACTTAAGAAAACGCTCATAGAGGGTAGTTGTATGGTTGGCAAGGAAGATGTGAGGGACGAATAGGAATATCGCAGCCATTGTATTTGTTATAATTGCCAATGATCTTCCAATGGTAGGGTTGCCACGGTTCGGTTAAAGACCGTGGACCGTTTGGACCGGACCAAAATTTAACCGAACCGTTGCCAATGGTCTATGGTTAACCGTGGACATTTCAGAGTGCCTTCTATGTGTGTGCAGGCTAGAGTTCTTGTCATGATTGATAAGGAAAAAATGGGGATGTAGTGCTAGATAGAAACAATGCTATCTCAGTGCGAGAACGATACGCAGCTATATATATTCAATGTTACCTAGATAGAAACAATGCTATCTAGTTGAAGTCAATAAAAGTAAGAGAACAAGTGGCTGACCTCAGTGCGAGAATGATATGCAGCTGAGGTCTCTATGCTATGAAAACTATCTTATATATCTCGACAAAGGATAAAGTAAGAAAGGGAGCTAAAAAAGGAAAATCTAATCTAATCTCATATAGCGGTTATCTAATTGTTGTTGATTCGGTACTTATAGCTGGTTTGTCATTCAACACTCCCCCTCAAACCACGCAAAATCTGAGTTCTGACGCAAAATGCTTCACTTTGGCTGATGGCAATGCTTTGGTGAGTGTGTCTGCCACCATGTCATCGGTTGGGCAATATACAAGGCGTAGCTTGCCTTCCTCAATCATGAAGTGTAAACGTACGTCTATGTGTTTTGTGTGGGCATGGTACTGATGTTCCTTTGATAGGGCGATCGCGGATTGATTGTCAGAAAAGAGTGTCATTGGGGAAGTAATGGGTCTGAAAACTTGGGATATGAGTGAGTGCAGCCAAAGCACTTCCTTTGCCATGTGCGTAGCTGCTATGTATTCGCTTTCCATCATTGACAATGAGACTATATCTTGCTTCTTACAACTCCAGGATATGGCCCCCCCATTCAAGATGAATGCATAGCCATTGATGGCACACCGATCTTCCGCCATACTTCCATTGGCGTCAGCATAGCCTACTAGACCATTTCTGGTGTTACCGTAGGATAACCAAAGGTGAGTGGTTCCGGCGAGATACCGGAGAACATGCTTAGCAGCCCCCCAATGCACTGGATCAGGGTTCTTGGAGAATCTGGATAGTGTCATTATGGCAAAAGCGATATCTGGACATTGGAGTGGTAGCGAGTGCCTAGTCACGTGATGAGGTTCCCACGGTTCGTTGTAGATAGTTCCCTGTTTGGTAGTAGTTCCCAATCAAGCCTTCCTCGCCAGCTCCTCAGCGAGACTCCAGCTAGCCCTCGGAGAGGTACCTCCGTACCTCTCCAACGTGGTGATGAGAGCGGATTCGAACACAGCCTCCATCTTCAGTGATTTTCAGCGACTTCCAGCAACTTCTAGTGATTTTTCAGCACTCTAGCAAATTTACAAGTACCAAGCACAGAGCACAGAGTACACCCAGCAGTTTCCCGAACACCAAGTAGTTTTCCGAGCACCGAATGATTTTCCGAGCACCAAACACTTTCATTTTCTCGACCACACAAATGACTACTAAAAGGAAACAAAAAGAACGAGTGAAGAAGGAAAAAACCCGATGGAAAAGCAATACAAAAAAAGAACCAACAATCTCGCCACCAATGGCCCAGCCCACAGCGACGTGGACCCAAATGAACACAACGATGATGCTCACTGCCCTGATGCCCACCAACGCCATCCCAACACCACCCAGTGCCTCCGACCGTGAACATTCAACAGCTGCGTCGACCCACCTTACCGCCAACTGTGGCAAGCCAAAAACGAGGCATGGACCCCAAGATTCAACCCAGCACACCACAGCACGCCCACCTCCACCAAAAACATTGACGTTCGCGCCCGAGCACGCTACGTCGTTATTGCCCACCCAAATGGCCCCACCCTCGCTGCAAAACACGTCAGAATGCGCCCCAAACCCAACTGCCCCGTTCACGTCCCCCACCCTCGCAACCACACCCCAAGTCCCCACAACGTCAATGGCAACCCCTTCTACCGTCTCGCAGGCCCCAACGCCATCCGCACACATGCCCATCACGCCCAACACGACTGCCACGTCACGGCTGCACCCAACGCTGCAGCCTTCGCCTTCAATACCCGGACAATGGTCCCAGCGTCCAACCACACCCACGTCAACCCAGGAACAGCCAATGCGAGCACCCGTGTGCCCAAACGAACCCCAGTCCAGCCCAGCTGCTGCCGCCACGTCACCAATGAATGTGAAGCACCACGAAGCACCACCAGCACATCAGCTGCAACCTCAACGTACAGCCCCGCCCCCGTTGACCCAGAAACCACAGACGCCAATGCCAGTGTGCCAAGACGAGCCCCAGCCCACATCAAACGCATCCACCACGCCGTCCCACAATGCCAACCACCTCCAAACTGAGCACAGACACGAATGCCCAGCACCCACGGCTCTCGCCACCCCCAACCCAAAGCACCCCGGAGCAGAGCGCAGCTGCGTGCTCCCTTCGAAATACCCCAACCCCAGTGCCAAAAGCGGCCGTGAGCGTGAACGCCCGGCATGTAGACCCAACCCCAATGCAAAACCAGCCCCAGAGCCCTGTCCCGTGCCCGTTCCACCCCAGCCTGCAACCTTATCCCACCCCGACCCAAAACGCTTGCATGAGCGCAAGTGTCCAACGCCCACTGGCATACCCACTTCCAGCACCGCGAAACCGGCCTCGAAACCCTTCCAACACGAACGTCTAATGCCTACACCGTCTCGACCCACCATCCCCGTCTACCCTGACCCAAAACCAAACCACCAACGCAGGCGTCTCGCCCCCACACCATACCACACTTCCAACAACCACCAAACATGCTACGATGGCTGAGCATGGCCTCTGCCATCCCAAATCGCGGAGATCCTTGCAGGAGAGAACCAAAACAGGACGGATGGTCTTGCCAGGCAAAACATCGAAAGGCAGGATGAGAAAAAGCAACAACATGCGAGCATGGCAGAAAGGGCACATACTGGGGACACACCACACAATGAAGCATCCCGACCTGTGACTGCACGCGAGGTGGACCCACCTATGCCCACAAAATGATATGCTGACGCGTCTACGCAAACGGAGCCTGTGGAAACACCACCATCAGCATGCCACGACAATATCCCAGCCCCGAAAACCCAAGCTGTCCTTGCATTCAACATTCCCTGTCAAAACCATACCTGGCATGACACCCGCCCCACCCACATCCCTATTTGGCGACCGAAGAGCATCCCTACCCTCACCCACCCCCGAGCGCAAAATCCATGGTCCACGCTTCGCTACTGTCACCGCCGTGTCCACCCTCAAAACCTTTCCCCGAGATACCCCGTACATAGACTCCCACCTCGTTGTCAACCATACCCAATGCACTTCAACGACTCCCCATACCGAGTACAACCCAGCCATCTTCCCACCATCCCTACGCGAAACTCATCAAAAATTCTGGCTCACGTCCACGACGTTTCTCCTACCTTTTCCCATCCTTCAGTTTCTTTCCTGTCTTTCTCTGGACAAGCTCTTATTCCCTTCGATCCCAGTCTTGGACCTCCTTTGCTAGACCCCAGTGGAGTAGACTAGTTCCTTTTTCAGTCCGTTTCCCTCTTTCCTTCCTCTTTCTTTTTTTTTTTTTTTCTCTTTTCAGGTCTTTGATAGTGATAAGGGCATTGCTATGAGGAAGGGGGGCACTTGGAGTGGTAGCGAGTGCCTATTCACGTGATGAGGTTCCCACGGTTCATTGTAGATAGTTCCCTGTTTGGTAGTAGTTCCCAATCAAGCCTTCCTCGCCAGCTCCTCAGCGAGACTCTCCAGCTAGCCCTCAGAGAGGTACCTCCATACCTCTCCAACGTGTACTGAGACATGCCCACATCAAGGATCCAACAGCCTCGAGGTACGGGACATCACGCATGATAGCAAACTCATGTGTGGTTGAGGGCGACTGGGATGAGGTGAGTTTTACCTGAGTGTCCATTGGTATGGATGTTGGCTTACAGTCTTCAAGATTGAATTGGCGTATTATTGAATTGATGTATGATCGTTGTGAGTAGTGATGGGGAAGTTTGGTTTGGTCTGGTTTTTGGCCTTTTTGCCCCAAACCGAGACTGAACAGTTTGGTTCCTGGCAAGATTTCCAGGAACCAGACTGAAACTGATTGAAACTATTTCAATCGGTTTGGTTTGGTCTAAACTTGGTCTGAACCGAGACTGCGTGAGAGCTGCGCACCGTTGACGTAACCGGCATCTTCCCGAGGTGGGATTGGGCAGGTGAGTTGCCCTGCTCCATTTCTGACCTCACGAGAGACCCACACATGTCAATTGACGTGGCCAGCCTCATTGCGAGGTGGATTGGGGAGCAGGGGGCTGCAAGGCCCAGTCCTGGTGGAATGCACACATTGTACGCATGCGTTCTGCCTTGGTTGCGTCCAGGTGGTGGTGGTGGTGGTGTCCCAATGCTAGTGCTACCAAAGTTCAGTTCAGTCCAGTTCAGACCCATTTTGGCTGAACTCTGAGCTGAACTCCGGGTTCAGTTCAGGATTTTACGTGAACTGAACCTGAACCGCTGTGAACCGTTCTGATTTTTTTTCAGAGCCTGAACCGAGTTCATGAACAGTTCGGACACTTAATTTTCGTATTATCACGCATTTTACCAAAAAAAATTACAATATATTACTGTAGCTATCTAATCTATTGCGGGTTTTTTCCTGCAACCCGTACCCGTACCCATTGCCATGGGTATGGGATTGTGGGGGTTAATCCGCGGGTCCTCAGATGTGACCGGGTGGTGTTGGGCACACTACCACCCTCCCAGTTACCTTGTGGTTGCAGCGCCGACGTCAATTGACGTCACGGTGTGCATCCACGACGTATGTTGGTGGTGGGTTTGCAGGTCCTCAGCCGTGACTGGGTGGTGTTGGGCACACACCACCATTTTCCCGGTTACCTTGCGGTTGCAGTGCTGACGTCAATTGATGGGGCGGTGCGCATCCGCGAGGTACGTTGGTGGTGGGATGCGCGGTGGCCTCGTCACGGTCGCGGTCGTGTTCGTGTTCATGGTTGTGGTTGTGCTAGTGGTCGTGGTCGTGGTCGCTGTGGTCGTTGTGGTTGTTGTTGTT